>JARSSU010006103.1:0-32258 GCA_029619165.1 Eurosta solidaginis
AATACCACGAACAGTATTCTTTCAAAATTCCAAGGGCTTTTGATTTCGTCCTGCAAAACTTTTTCATTTTCTTCTACTTAATATGGTAGGTGTCACACCCATTTACCAAGTTTTTTTTCTAAAGTTATATTTTGCGTCAATAGACCAATACAATTACCATGTTTCATCCCTTTTTTCGTATTTGGTATATAATTATGGCATTTTTTTCATTTTTCGTATTTTCGATATCGAAAAAGTGGGCGTGGTCATAGTCGGATTTCGGCCATTTTTTACACCAATACAAAGTGAGTTCAGATAAGTACGTGAACTGAGTTTAGTAAAGATATATCGATTTTGCTCAAGTTATCGTGGTAAAGCCGAGCGGAAGGACAGACGGTCGACTGTGTATAAAAACTGGGCGCGGCTTCAACCGATTTCGCCCCTTTTTCACAGAAAACAGTTATCGTCCTAGAATCTAAGCCTCTACCAAGTTTCACAAGGATTGGTAATTTTTGTTCGACTTATGGCATTAAAAGTATCCTAGACAAATTAAATGAAAAAGGGCGGAGCCACGCCCATTTTGAAATTTTCTTTTATTTTGTATTTTGTTGCACCATATCATTATTGGAGTTGAATGTTGGCATAATTTACTTATATACTGTAAAGATATTAACTTTTCTTTTAAAATTTGAATTAAAAAATAAATGGGCGTGGTCGTTCTCCGATTTTGCTAATTTTTAGTAAGCAGACATACAGTAATAAGAGTAACGTTCCTGCCAAATTTCATCATGAATCTTCAACGACTGCCAAATTACAGCTTGCAAAACTTCTAAATTACCTTCTTTTTAAAAGTGGGGCGGTGCCACGCTCAACTAACTTACCAAGTTTCATCGCTTAATCCGTAGTTGGTAATGAATTATCGCACTTTTTGATTTCGAAATTTTCGATATCGAAAAAGTGGGCGTGGTATTTTCGCTATCGTTCATTTTAAATAGCGATCTGAGGTGAGTGCCCAGGAACCTACATACCAAATTTCATCAAGATACCTCAAAATTTACTCAAGTTATCGTGTTAACGGACAGACCGACGGACGGACGGACGGACATGGCTCAATCGAATTTTTTTCGATACTGATGAACGGTTTTATTGAAAACAATACTTACATGAAGTAATAATAATACTAAAAGATAGAAAATAATTAGGTAGGTGTTAGGTACTAGTCATTACGCTCCTCATCAATCTAGGGCGTTGATCAGAAAATTAAATAAAAGCGTGGGGCGCGTGAAATTTCTAAAAATGTGAGGCGTAGCATAACCGGATTGAGGTTCAGTTGGTCTTACTTATGACTATCAATAGAAATTTTGACGCGTCCAACGCTTTTATTTAATTGCCTAATCAACGCCCTAGATTGATGAGGAGTGTGATGATACTAGTACTAGGACCTACATAATTCTTTCTAGCTTTTAGTATTATTTTACTTCATGTAAGTATTGTTTTCAATAAAACCGTTTAACTTCAAAAATTTTTTTTATTATTTTATATTCAAGTTTTTAGTCTTTATTGAATTGCCTATTATTTCTCATTCTATTTAGTTCATTTAGTGACTCATTATTACAAGGACTCTTTCCTGACAATTTGTTCCAATCTAAGTCCTCAATACATAATCCTTTCAAAGACTTACTCGACTCTGCACCACGTATGCTTGTCCCTCCTCGAACTCCAATTATTTTGATGTTACTTCTACTGTACGTAATATTTGTTCCAATATGCGCCAAATCGGACTTCATAGGTCGCTTTCTATTCATGTATGTATTATTTGTTCCAAATATGGACCAAATCGGACCACAAATAAGATTTTTTTTAATATCTCGATCCTTGCCCCCACCTAGCGGCGGTTTTTATACTCAGCGTGCTTTGCACACAGAGTATATTAACTTTGATTGGATAACGGTTGGTTGTACAGGTATAAAGGAATCGAGATAGATATAGACTTCCATATATCAAAATCATCAGTATCAAAAAAATTTGATTGAGCCATGTCCGTCCGTCCGTCTGCCATTAACACGATAACTTGAGTAAATATTGAGATATCTTCATCAAATTTGGTACATGAGCTTATCTGGATCCAGAATAGATTGGTATTGAAAATGAGCGAAATCGGATGATAACCACGCCCACTTTTTATATATACATAATATATATATGTATATATAGCTGGACGACTATGACATATACTGGAAAAGCACACATATAAATTGGCAAACTTCTTTAAAAAATACAACACACAGCATTCAAAACATCGAACAATCTAGGACGCAAAAACTAAGAACTAACACGAACTCAGAGGATCCGTTTAGCAGCCACGGCGTATACAAGCTTACCTGCGGATGCCAGCGTAGTTACATAGGAACAAACAGAGAACATATTAGGGATTACAACAAAAAAATACGGAATCCAACATTATACCCGAGTCTAACTCGCGACGAATCACATGTTCGAGAATGAATGTTCCCCAGCAAACATCAATAAAACAGTTAGGGTTCTTCACATACAAGCAAAAGGCCGACGTTCTCAACGTACTCGAAAAACATGGAAATCTACAAAACAGAAAATATTCGACGGTAGAATAATAAACTAACAGATACACACAATTTCTGACACAATATTCGAGTCTTTAAAACTTGTTTACAAGAAACAAAGTAATCACACAGGTACAACAGACAAACACACAACAACAAATAAACACAAAACACTTAACACACTCAAAAAAACAAACCCACAAAGGTCAAAACGACTAAAATCACGGATTTTTACCTACCCCAGTCAGCCACACAAACGATTAGTAAACCACCCTCGGGTTCTGAATGAAACACAGCACATACACATAACTAAATATACACAAGCATCAATTTGACAATACCTGCTCATGTACCTACGAACTATAAATACAGGACAAACGACAACAGATCAGAACGAAAAACGACACTGATGATGGCACTACGCCGAAACCGGTTTGTCTAAAAACCAAATTTGACAAGGGATGACGGAAAATCGTTCCAATATAAATCATTTATCGACCCTGTCGGAAGATCAACAAAACAAGATAAGTCACTCTTTCTATTCTTGTTGCATTATGTGTTCCAAATATGAGCCAAATCGTACCACAAATACGATTTTTTTAATATCTCGATTATTGCGCCACCTAACGGTGATTTTTTCATATGTGGCTTTCTATTCATGTATGTATTATGTGTTCCAAATATGAACCAAATCGGACCACAAATACGATGTTTTGAAATATTTCGATCGATGCGCCACCTATCGGAGCTTTTTTCTTATTATTGCATTGTCACCGGTTTCTGAACTATATTCCAAGTTTCAAGCTTGTAACTTATTGGGATGTTACTTGAATTCCAATTACAAAATTCGTGCCGGCCAGCCGTCAAGTCAAGCTAAATAAAACCGTTTAAAAAAGGTGGGACAAGCATAAATTTTCAACGACTACCTTACACCAAATTATTAAATATTCAAAGACTCATTCCACAATGTCAGCTGTCGAAATTTTAGACGACATAAAGTTATCATGTAGTGTGCATACCCAAGTAGACGGTTTCGAGAACATAACCACTATGCTAGAAGTCCACGTAAGGTCACGCTTTAAAAATCATGTGGTACATAGACAAGATTTTGCTAAACAAAATTTGGATTCGCCTGGAGGAACATCATTTTGTATGGAAGTGAAAGAAAGCTCTCGGCATTTTGTTAGACGCCGAACAAATAAGGAATATCATCCGAGATACACTGCCAACATGGTAAAGCATGGATGATCCAGTATTATGGTATGGGGATGTTTTTCATATCATGGTGTGCGGCCAATATTTTATATAAAAACTGTTATAGACCAAAATGAGTATGCGAAAATAATGAAGGATGTTATACTCCCATTCGCGCAAAGAGAAATGTCACTTAAATAGGTACTACAGCAAGATAAAGACCTGAAGCATACAAGCAAGTTGGCAAAGTTGTGGTTTCGTGACAATGGAATTGAGGTCATTTAGAGGCCAGCTCAATCTCTTGACCTCAATCAATAGAAAACGTTTGGACAGACCTTAAATAAGCTATATGGGATGCAAAAGCAAAAAGCATTTATTTTTTTATACTCAGTTGAGCAGAGCTCACAGAGTATATTAAGTTTGATTGGATAACGGTTGGTTGTACATATATAAAGGAATCGAGATAGATATAGACTTCCATATATCAAAATAATCAGGATCGAAAAAAAATTTGATTGAGCCATGTCCGTCACCGTCCGTCCGTTAACACGATAACTTGAGTAAATTTTGAGGTATCTTGATGAAATTTGGTATGTAGTTCCTGAGCACTCATCTCAGATCGCTATTTAAAATGAACGATATCGGACTATAACCACGCCCACTTTTCGATATCGAAAATTTCGAAAAACCGAAAAAATGCGATAATTCATTGCCAAAGGCGGTTAAAGCGATGAAACTTGGTAGATGGGTTGACGTTATGACGCAGAATAGAAAATTAGTAAGATTTTGGACAATGGGCGTGGCACCGCCCACTTTTACAAGAAGGTAATTTAAAAGTTTTGCAAGCTCTAATTTGGCAGTCGTTGAAGATATCATGATGAAATTTGGCAGGAACGTTACTACTATTACTATATATGTGCTAAATAAAAATTAGCAAAATTGGATGAAGAACACGCCCACTTTTTAAAAAAAAATTTTTTTAATTCAAATTTTAACAAAAAATTTAATATCTTTACTGTATATAAGTAAATTAAGTCAAAATTCAACTCCAGTAATGATATGGTGAACAAAATACAAAAATAAAGAAAATTTCAAAATGGGCGTGGCTCCGCCCATTTTCATTTAGTTTGTCTAGAATACTTTTAATGCCATAAGTCGAACAAAAATTTACCAATCCTTCTCAAATTCGGTAGGGGCATAGACTCTATGACGGTAACTGTTCTCTGTAAAAATGCGGGGAAATCGGTGGAAGCCACGCCCAGTTTTTATACACAATCCACCGTCTGTCCTTCCGCTCGGCCGTTAACACAATAACTTGAGCAAAAACCGATATATCTTTACTAAACTTAGCCCACGTACTTATCTGAACTCACTTTATCTTGGTATAAAAAATGACCTAAATCCGACCATAACCACGCCCACTTTATCGATATCGAAAATTACGAAAAATGAAAAAAATGCCATAATTCTATACCAAATACGAAAAAAGGGATGAAACATGGTAACTGGATTGGTTTTTTGACGCAAAATATAACTTTGGAAAAAACTTTGTAAAATGGGTGTGACACCTACCATATTAAGTAGAAGAAAATGAAAAAGTTCTACAAGGCGAAATCAACAGCCCTTGGAATCTTGGCAGGAATACTGTTAGTGGTATTGCATATATAAATAAATTAGCAGTACCCGACAGATGATTTTCTGGATCACCTGGTCCACATTTGGTCGATATCGCGAGAAACGCCTTCACATATACATCTAAGGGCCACTCGCTTTTAAAACCCTCATTAATACCTTTAATTTGATATCCATATCGTACAAACACATTCTAGAGTCACCCCTGGCCCACCCTAATGGCGATATCTCGAAAAGGCGTGCACCTATAGACCTAATGCCCACTCCCTCTTAAAATGCTCAGTAACACCTTTCGTTTGATACCCATATCGTACAAACATTCTAGAGTCACCCCTGGCCCACCCTAATGGCGATATCTCGAAAAGGCGTCCACCTATAGACCTAATGTCCCACTCCCTCTTAAAATGCTCAGTAACACCTTTCGTTTGATACCCATATCGTACAAACATTCTAGAGTCACCCCTGGCCCACCCTAATGGCGATATCTCGAAAAGGCGTCCACCTATAGACCTAATGCCCACTCCCTCTTAAAATGCTCAGTAACACCTTTCGTTTGATACCCATATCGTACAAACATTCTAGAGTCACCCCTGGCCCACCCTAATGGCGATATCTCGAAAAGGCGTCCACCTATAGACCTAATGCCCACTCCCTCTTAAAATGCTCAGTAACACCTTTCGTTTGATACCCATATCGTACAAACATTCTAGAGTCACCCTTGGTCCACCTTTATGGCGATATCTCGAAAAGGCGTCCACCTATAGAACTAAGGATTACTCCCTTTTAAAATAATCATTACCACCTTTCATTTGATACCCATATCGTACAAACACATTCTAGACTCACCCTGGCCCACCCTAATGGCGATATCTCGAAAAGGCGTCCACCTATAGACCTAATGCACACTCCCTCTTAAAATGCTCAGTAACACCTTTCGTTTGATACCCATATCGTACAAACACTCTAGAGTCATCCCTGGCCCACCCTAATGGCGATATCTCGAAAAGGCGTCCACCTATAGACCTAATACCCACTCCCTCTTAAAATGCTCAGTAACACCTTTCGTTTGATACCCATATCGTACAAACATTCTAGAGTCACCCTTGGTCCACCTTTATGGCGATATCTCGAAAAGGCGTCCACCTATAGAACTAAGGATTACTCCCTTTTAAAATACTCATTACCACCTTTCATTTGATACCATATCGTACAAACACATTCCAGAGTCACCCCTGGCCCACCCCTAATGGCGATATCTCGAAAAGGCGTCCACCTATAGACCTAATGCCCACTCCCTCTTAAAATGCTCAGTAACACCTTTCGTTTGATACCCATATCGTACAAACATTCTAGAGTCACCCCTGGCCCACCCTAATGGCGATATCTCGAAAAGGCGTCCACCTATAGACCTAATGCCCACTCCCTCTTAAAATGCTCAGTAACACCTTTCGTTTGATACCCATATCGTACAAACACATTCTAGAGTCACCCCTGGCCCACCCTAATGACGATATTTCGAAAAGGCGTCCACCTATAGACCTCATGCCCACTCCCTCTTAAAATGCTCAGTAACACCTTTCGTTTGATACCCATATCGTACAAACATTATAGAGTCACCCCTTGGTCCACCTTTATGGCGATATCTCGAAAAGGAGTCCACCTATAGAACTAAGGATCACTCCTTTTCAAAATACTCATTAACAGCTTTCATTTGATACCCATATCGTACAACTAGAGACACCCCTGGTCCACCTTTATGGCGATATCTCGAAAACGGCGTCCACCTAGGGAACTAAGGATCACTCCTTTTCAAAATACTCATTAACAGCTTTCATTTGATACCCATATCGTACAAACACATTCTAGAGTCACCCCTGGCCCACCCTAATGGCGACATTTCGAAAAGGCGTCCACCTATAGACCTAATGCCCACTCCCTCTTAAAATGCTCAGTAACACCTTTCATTTGATTCCCATATCGTACAACTAGAGACACCCCTGGTCCACCTTTATGGCGATATCTCGAAACGGCGTCCACCTAGGGAACTAAGGATCACTCCTTTTCAAAATACTCATTAACAGCTTTCATTTGATACCCATATCGTACAAACATATTCTAGAGTCACCCCTGGTCCACCTTTATGGCGATTTCTCGAAAAGGCGTTCACCTATAGAACTAAAGCCCATTCCCTTTTAAAATACTCATTATCACCTTTCATTTGATACCCAGCATTCTAGAGTCAGCCCTGGTCCACCTTTATGGCGATATCCCTAAACGGCGTCCATCCATAGAAACTATGGCCTACTCTCTCTTAAAATACTCTTTAATACCTTCCATTTGATACACATGTCATACAACCACATTCCAGGGTTACAGGTTCATTTTCCTACATGGTGATTTTCCTTATTTTGTCTCCATAGCTCTCAACTGAGTATGTAATGTTCGGTTACACCCGAACTTAGCCTTCCTTACTTGTTTTTACCAATTTGGATAGGATTGGTAGATTTTTATTGGATTAATGCACTAATATTGTTTATAGAGATTTCCCGAAAAGGGCTGACCACGCTTATTTTAAAAAATTTAAAATAGAACAATAACAACGACACCAGAATTACTTGCATTAAATTAAAGGATGTGATCACAACCTTTCACCACATCAAATTAAAATGCCCGTTCGCGTGTACGACATAAAGTCTTTGCTACTTATCACATTTACTCTCAATCCTATGCCACCGCCTAACGCAGTTTCAAATATTAAAAAAGGCGTGGTCGCCATCCGATTTTGTAAGCTTTGACTTAGTATACATATATTTAATGGCAAGGATGTCCTCTATGAAAAACTTCAATTTTCATATGGCTCTTGATTTATGGCTTGCAAAACTCTTAAATTTGCTTCCTCTTTTGTTTCATCACTTTATTGGATTTTGGTAATGCATCGCATTTTTCAAAATTTCAATATAGATTTTGTTTTATCTTGACATGGTGGCCAACTGATTTTGTTAATTTTCCTAAAGTGTATATATAACAGTAGGGACAACCTCCATGGCAAATATCATTATGATCTCTTCAACGGCTTTTGTTTTACGTCTTGAAAAACTCTTAAATTTTCTTCATCTAATCCTGGGCGGAACCACGCCAGTTCAGTCTCATTGTTCTTCTAACACCTGTGTGTACACTCCCGAAACACGTTTGTCTCCAAACTAAAATTGATATGGAAGGGAATCGTTCCAAGTGGATCTAACCTAATTATACACTTGGGACCTCTGAAGTCTTTGCAATGGTGTTTGGGCATATTCGCAGCAAATGTGGAGTTTGTATTTGTTGGAAAGGTTTCATTCATTTCTCAGCACTATTTTCCAGCCTTTTAATATCCACTTAGTTTTATTTCTATGTAAGTATATGTAGGTAGTTGCATTGAAATACCAGCACAAACAGACCACATACGTTAATACGCCTTATCTGCTACTCAGGAATTGTTTTTCATTACATATCCATCTCCATATTTATGTATACTAAAGATTAAGTTTCCAAGGTGTGTTTGTTGTACTAAATATAGGGGTGCTGGTGTTGTATATCATTTGATATTCATTTCTGTCGGTTACTTCAATTAAACGGCGAAGCCTAATGAAAAATTCATGAAATGCCACAGAAAGGATATCGCAGAGTTTTCGTTCTGAGAAGAAACTGACGCCAACGGAAGCAATTTTCATATGGAGAACTACTGAAAAGGCACGCCTTTATGTTTGTATCGCTGAAGCAATACAAATTGTGGTTCATTGAACTTGTTACATATTTTATTATTTGCAAGTTCTGAAGTGCAAATTTCATTTAAAAATAAAATAATTAAAAAAAAATTTTGAAGTTAAACGGTTTTATTGAAAACAATACTTACATGAAGTAATAATAATGCGAAAAGCTAGAAAATAATTAGGTAGGTCCTAGGTACTAGTCATCACACTCCTTATCAATCTATGGCGTTGATCAGACAATTAAATAAAAGCGTTGGGCGCGTGAAATTTCTAAAAATGTTAGGCGTAGCATAACCTGATTAAGGTTCAGTTCGTTTTACTTACGGCTATCAATAGAAATACGACGCGTCCAACGCTTTTATTTGTCTGATCAACGTCATAGATTGATAAGGAGTGTGATGACTAGTACCTAGGACCTACCTAATTATTTTCTAGCTTTTCGCATTATTATTACTTCATGTAAGTATTGTTTTCAATAAAACCGTTTAACTTCAAAATTTTTTTTTATTATTTATATTCAAGTTTTTAGTCTTTATTTAATTGCCTGTTATTTCTCATTCTATTTAGTTCATTTAGTGACTCATTATTACAAGGACTCCTTCCTGACAATTTGTTACAATCTAAGTCCTCAATACATAATCCTTCCAAAGACTTTACTCGACTCTGCGCCACGTATGCTTGTCCCTCTTCCAACTCCAAAATATTTTGATGTCTCTTCTACCGGACTGTATGCAATATTTGTTCCAAATATGAGCCAAATCGGGCATCATAGGTCGCTTTCTATTCATGTATGTATTATGTGTTTCAAATATGGACCAAATCAAATCGGACCACAAATACGATTTTTGTGAATATCTCGATCCTTGCGCCACCTAGCGGCGATTTTTTTGATAGGTCGCTTTCTATTCTTGTATGTATTATGTGTTCCAAGCATGAACCAAATCGGACCACAAATACGATTTTTGTGAATGGCTCGATCCCTGCGCCACCTAGCGGCGATTTTTTTTCATAAGTCGCTTTTTATTCTTGCATGTATTATGTGTTCCAAATATGAGCCAAATCGGACCACAAATACGATTTTTGTGAATATCTCGATCCATGCACCACCTAGTGGCGATTTTTTTTACAGGTCGATTTCTATTCTTGCATGTATAATGTGTTCCAAATATGAGCCAAATCGGACCACAAATGCGAATTTTGCGAATATATCGATCCTTGCGCCACCTGGCGGCGATTTTTTTTCTTATTATTGCATTGTCATCGGGTTCTGAACTATATTCCAAGTTTCAAGCTTGTAGCTTATCGGGAAGTTACTTAAATTTCAATTACAAAATTCGTTCACAACGGCCGTGCATGCAGCCTGGCTGTCAACTCAAGCTAAATAAAACCGTTTAACAAGTAAGGACGGAGCTGTCTTCAGCTGTGCCATACCTTTTGGAATGGAGCTGAATAATAATGTGTTGAGATTTCAAAAATTCATAAAATCTGAAAGTCAATTGTATGGGATATATGTATATTACATATATATATGACCAATCTTACCGATGTACAACAACGTATGCCTTATATGTAAGCATGTTGTGAAACTTCAAGCTGCTAACTGTCAAAATGAGGAAGAAATTAGGTTAAACCTCTTATCTGAGCAATCGGTTGTATGGGATATATATATACATATATATATATATATTATATGCTATCATTCTGTGAGATTTCAATCTTCTAGCTATTAAAATGTGGAATTAATGACATAAAACCTCTTTTCGAAAAATCGGTTGTATGGGGCATATATGCTATAGTGGTCCGATCCTGTCGGTTCCGACAAATGACCAATCGGACACTCAAATATACTAACTCACCAAATTTCATCAAAATATCTCAAAAATTGAGGAATTAGTTTGCGTTCAAACAGACAGATAGACGGACATGGTTTAATCAACTCAACTCGTCATCCTAATCATTTCGATATACTTATTGTGGATCTAACTCCACTTCTTTAAGTACTTACAAGTTTGAGATTCGTAACAAACTTGCTATACCATTATGGTTGCCAGATGTCGCCACTTTCGGGGATTTGTCCCCGATTTCGACGATTTGTCCCAGCGTCCCCGCTTGTACTGTAAATATCCCCTCTTTTACGATAGCACTTTAGATATAATTTCACTTTACGATGGTCTCCTATCAAAAGTGGATGAACGACAAAATCGAGTTTTATTCCATTAGCTGTAAGGACGAATTTGGCACAATTAAGAAAAGATGGAAGGGACCATGCTTGCGACGAATTTTTGGCAAAAACCGATATTGTTTATTGTGAAACATTAGAATATCTGAAACTTTCGTCGTCAGGATTTTCGGAATTCAGAGTTTTTAAATGGTTGGATTTCAAAACAGATCACGACTTGCAATATAGTGAAAGTAGAACCATGCCTCTTTTATTTGCTTGAAAAAAAGTAACCATCAATGATTCTTTGTTACGTGATCAAATAGTAAATTTGAGAAAATTTTTGGAATCCATGGACGATGATCACGATTTTTTGCACAAAAATCTGCAAGCGCCAAAATGGCTGCGTTGTGTTCAGCTATTAAAGATCGAAGGATATTCGGAAGTGCTCAGAATTGCTCAATTTTTCTACTCGATACCATGTCACAATGCGAACTGCGAAAGAATTTTCGACAAAAGAAAGAAATCGTTTGAGTGTTGAAAATGTTGGGCACATTCTTCGAATGAAGTTTAATTTTTCAGATTTTACATGTCTCGAATTCCAAAAAAGTTTAGCCCTTCTTGAGAATGCTGAACTTTTGAAAACAAATGAGCAATTCCCAGAAATATGTCGGGAAGTGCTGACAGAAAAAGAGCACCAGAGTCTTGAAATTAGAAGTAAGAAAAAAGAATGTATAAATAATTATCTGAGAATAATTTGTGCGAATTGTTAAATTATTTACATTCCCCTACCCTTTATAAATTTTTTGCAGTTGTCTGGGTGCGATTGCCCGTCTTCGACTGCGTTTAGAAGGTTAAACTTGGTCAAATTTTTACTATTGAAATTTGATTACCTTTTTTGTTGGAAGTGTCACCGATTCATATCTCGGGCATCTGGTAACCCTATATAACACTATATACCATTTTCATGAAAGCTATAAAAACATGCAGTTTTTATTTACAGGCAGTTGAATTGCAAGCTCTTCGCTCGATTAAGCTCGATTGATGTTGTGTGTTTTATTGTGCCCTGCAAAAATCGTTGGATCATATGGTCCACTGGAGTACTTACCATTATACTCCACTGTAATGCAGCAATGGACCAACTCATGTTTCTACACGAACATATTGTAAGCCGATCATTGCTCGTTTTTAACGATTGTAATCACTACACGATGTTTTTTGGACTGTGGGTACTCCATGGATTACTCTGATGTAATGCGGAGCTGGAGTCCAGTCCTAGGACATCGCAATGTTATTGGACCATATTTTTTGTATGAATTGTGGTTAATTTTGGAGCACTCGGTTGGTCCATAGCGAGTACTCCATACATGCATGCATGGAGTACTCGCGATTTTTGCAGGGTGGTAACGATTTTGGCAAAATATTTCTTCTATAAAGTTGTATGTACGTTCAGCTGAAAAGGAAAGCATATCAGCGAGATGCTCTCTAAGTAGGAGCCTTTTCAGCTCTTAAGTTTCTTAAAATTTTAATTCTCAAGCGATATAACTTAGAGGATCCGAAGACAAGGCTACACATCGGGTCGTAGCCTAATTTAGAATATCTTGCAAAATCTACATATTTGCTATTGAGTACACTTAGGCGATAATGGATTAATAGGCTAAAATTACTTTCCGAAAAGATGAGCCTACCTTTAGATGCTGCCGAGGCACAAGTGCGAATACGCCCTGGCGAATACATCATTGGCTTGCCTCGGTCACCGCCATGCCTACTTTTCACCTTCCTTGCCTGTCATCTGTAGCCATGTAACATTTGAATTGTGCACTAATCTGAAAATTCTCGCTAACTTTCATGAAAAGTTCGGAAGGTATTACATCCGAACATTAGCAGTTACTAAAAATGTGTTCTATAGTTTCAGGTGCATATTTCTACACCACAAAAAACGACAGTATGACTTTCGTTGAAACAGCGGCCGTGGAAAGAGATCGCTTTGCTATTAACGTACGGGTACTAAGGCTAAACCCAGCTTAGTTAAGTAAAAATAGTGTAGAACAATAAAAAAGATAATCATCGAATGACCTAAGCAATTCAAATCGATTGCACTCATTGTATATTATTTAAAGCGTCAATTGAAATTTGCTTCTAATGTCGTTAAATTGAGCTTTAGTAAGCTGGCATTGATAAGACATAAGAACGGCGTAAAACGGAACGAACCACCACGTACCAAAGTCATGTCACTTAATAAATTGATTTCCAAAAGCGTAAAAAAGTATGTGCATATGTATGTTTGAGTACAAACGGAAATCCAAAATATATAAGAGCATAGTACAAAAGAAAGTAAAATGTGAGCTGGTAGTTCAACAAAACGTACAATACTTACAGTACCCTGCATAGCAAGTGGGAGACAGTAACGCAAAGGTACATTTTCGCACTATAGATTTAATGACTACCTCCCAACTGGTGCCATCCGGATGTCGAGCGGGACAGTTAGTTGGTAGCCACACTTTTACAAACAGTACTTAAGTCTAAGCTATATTGTGGCGAATATTAGCATCACTATACTGTTAATAAATAATCACAACAACAAAAAAACAACAAGCAACCACACTTATCTACATGTACACAGTAAAGCAAGCAGCCACGCATGTGCAAGGCAACGAAGAATATTCCACACACATAACCAGCAGCTCGAAGTGAAGAGATATCTCACATACACACATGTTATCAGCTAAGAGCAGGAGTTACTCACACATACACACGCATATAGCTAAATAACCAAGTATGCGATACATGTTCGTGAGAAGAATAGACGTTAGGAGAAATATGCGAACGAGGCAACAGAGAGTATAAAAGCAACGCAAGCTGAGGAATAACTAATCAGTTTTAATTTAAACACGCTATTAGTTGTGTAGTATAATTATGAAGTACTACTCCCAAAGTAGTCTAAATAAAGACCATTTTTCAATACTGAATATTGGAGTTATTTATTCGACAGTTCAGCGATTCGAACGTTATAGCAGAAGTTTTAAAATTAGCGGAATTTCGCAGAATTCGTTACAATATGTACGTACCTTGCAGTGAATATGGGCGACAGTCCCACAAAGCGACTGTTTCGCTCTACAGGTTTTATGACTACATACGAACTGGATATGATCAGATGCAGAGCGGGGCAGTTCGTAGTCATATGTACTTGTACCAACACCACTGAAGTCTGAGCCAAATGTATTTATATTAATTAATCAAAGGCTGAACCCATTATTTCAGAACCACCTACGACTGAACCAATAAAAGGGTGGCAAATACCATTTCCGAAATTTCCAATTTAGATGGACTTTAAGTAATTGTTTACCTGAGTTTGGTTTTTGCATTCTTTTTATTTCTGATAACCTGTTTGCAATGTCTATAGTAAGATTTCAAAATCGAAATTTATCGACATTAAATCTGTGCTTAAGGACACACTTTTCGCTGTTTTTTGATTTTTTTATATAAACAAACATTTTTTGTCGCATTTTCATTTTTCCCCTTTGTTGAATTGTCTCGGTGCTCTGGGAAATTTTCTAAAAATTTAACCCCTGAACCTCATCTGAAATTTAAAATGTCTTCAACTCACCGGAAAGTTACTTAGAAGCCAATCCCATGATTTCAAATATCGTACACATTTCTTAAATATTTCGACTACAGCGCCACCTAGCGGATACCTTTTCTTCTTCTGTTGCATTGGCGCGGTACCCTGAAGTAAGTGTTAGTTTGCAAGTTTCTAGCTAAATAAAAAGTTACTTAAAAATCGATAGCAAAATTCCACCACCTATGTATGGATTCGCTAAATATCTCTTTATATCTCTAAATCTATATATATCCCCAACCCACGTGGAAGAATTAAATATCCGTGACATCTTATTTCAGAAGGGTTTTTAAAGTTTCGAGTATCTAGGTTTTCGAATAGTTACTTAAAACTCGACCCCAAAATTTTCAATTTCGGAAGATTTTTTTAAATAACATATTCCTGGTGCCAGTTTTTTCCTCGATGTTGCATTACTATCGGGTTTTGAGGTATGTTTCAAGCTTCAATACTTTAGTTCCACGGGAAGCTACTCAGTTCTTAGTTCTTGTGAACCAGGGAATCGTCCGTTTTCTGGGTTTCTAATACGGTTTTGTTGATGTCTGATCTCTAGTAACATTTGTATAACTTTCGCTTACGTATGCCAAAATATATTATAGTTAAGTTAAAGCCGCACCATCATTACGTTGTACAAGTGGGTTCAAATAAAAAAAACATACATGTCTACTTTTAGGCGTTTACCAACGAATGACGTTTTTAAAAATCTGTTCCATTCACAACATGCTCGACAAACGCAGTTGTTTCTAGGTCGTTGCCGTATTCGTTGCGAACGTGGAGAGAAGAAAAATCAAAGTTAGAAAGTGTTGCTGTTTTGCATAAGCTTTGATGAGGAGTAGCAAACTTTTTGGGTCAGTTTATATATTTATAATTTATTTACTTGTTTAACTCAGATCATAAGAAGCGTTCGGTTTCTAAGGCCTTTCGCAGACAAATAGGGATCCACAAAAGATCGGCATAATACGATGTGTCAAATTGTAGAGCGATGAAGAATTTGTGTTGATACATTTTTTGTTATAATAAAAAAAAAGCGTTACAATGGATAAGATGGTTTGTGTAATAATGAGACAGGAAAAACATTGTGTTTCTCCGGGTTAAGTCCTTTGAAGTCATAAGTATCTACAATCCGTCCAACATCTGGATCGGCACGATTGACTCGCATCTCCCAGGCAAGTTTTCTATCCCGTTTTTATATGGCTGGAAGTTCAGATCTTATAACTGATTTCACTGGTCGTGAGTCCATAAAGGCAATTAGGGTTGCATACGAATACAAGCTACGACTACTATCGGACATCGAGCCAAAGATTTTGGGGTATATATTTTAGTAGTTTCGATATGTAGAAGTAAAAAGTTCACTGGCTGAGGAAGAATCTCCTTCATTGTATGTGTTTTTCGGGCTCTAGTAGTGCCAACCTAGCCTGTTTCCATTTTTCACGAGTGCGAAAGGACAAATGTTCAAAATATGTGATGGCTAACGGAATCTCTCACTGTCATAGCGTTTTCTTAACATTCATAGTTTTTCATTAGAGCACACGGTTTTGGAGTCGTTGGCTTTTTCGAGGATATTTTCGATATTTATCAGCTAGTATGAGGCGAGCCGTAGCCGAAGTTAAACGTCAGTCAGAATGCGGAGCGCACTCTGGTAATTCTCAGCGCCCTCGATAGTAAGTTGGCCTTTTTAAAGTTATTAAATGCTCGGCGTTTTGATATAAAAAATCCAACTATTGAGGAGCATGGGCGGTTGGCTAGATTCTAGTGAAGGAATCGTCGTCAGTCAGAGAGTTCTATAAGCTCTGCGCTGTCGATTTAGATATCTGGCGAGCTGTGCTAGTTTGACACCAGTCCGGTTTGTTCACGTTACTTACTAAATATATATCACGTTTTTGCTTTTTTCAAGACCATCAGCTAGCGAAAGATGTACGTTAAAATCTGTGCAGATTGTTCATTCTTCGGCCCTGAGTAATGTGCTAATATCAGGGCGAGAACTGCTTGGGCAACAAAAGGATAGAAAGATGTATCTTCACGTTTATTATTTTAGGGTCAGCATTTCTAAGCCGGCAGATACAACATTATATGCATGTATTGACTGACCAAATTTGAGGCAAATCGAATCGTGAATAGATTTTTTTTCGAATAGATCGGTCCACTTCCCGGAAAAAACTTCACAGGAATGCTACCCTATCTTTCAAGTTAGATCAAACTGCACAAGGTAAGCAAATTTGATTGAAATCGGTTAAGTAGCTTAGGAGTCCATCGAGGACAAACGACGTGACACGAAATTTATATATATTAAGATTACAACACGGAAACAATTATTTTGGTACTCTCAAAAGCGTTTTGGTCCATTTTTAGTACGAAGAAAAATATGTTAGCGGCAGCACTGGTTGCATAGGACAATTCTAAATTTATATCACTTCTTAGCATATACGAGAACGAAAATCGACAGTGATTATGGCACAACGCCGAAACTGGTTTGTCTCGAAACCAAATTTGACAAGGGATGACGGAACATCGTTCCAATATACATCGATTATCCACCCTGTCGGAAAATCAACAAAACAAAATAAGTTTTTTAAACAAAATTTTTTGCCGCAAATTATCCCTGAATCAGATAGGAAATAACAGAGACAAATTATTAAAATCGGTATTGCCGTTTTTCATCTTTGAACGAACACAAATTCGTTTTTATACTCAGCTGAGCAGAGCCGACAGAGTATATTAATTTTGTACGCATAACGGCACCCCATAACGGCATAAACTAATCGAGATAGATATAGACTTCTATATATCAAAATGATCTGGACTAAAAACGAAATTAATTAATTTAGTCACGTCCGTCCGTCTGTCTGTCCGTAAACACGATAACTTAAGTAAATTTTGAGGTATCTTAATGAAATTTAGTATGTAAGTTCATACTCATCTCAGATCGTTATTTAAAAAGAACGAAATCGGACTATAACCACGCCTACTTTTTCGATATCGAAAATTTCGAAAAACCGAAAAGTGCGAAAATTCATTACCAAACACGGAAAAAGCGACGAAGCTTGGTAGGTGGGTTGACCTTATGACGCAGAATAGAAAATTAGTAAAATTTTGGACAATGGGCGTGGCAGCGCCCAATTCTAATACAAGGTAATTTAAACGTTTTGCAAGCTGTGATTTGGCAGCTGAGTATGTAATGTTCGGTTAAACCAAAACTTAGCCTTCCTTACTTGTTATATACATAGATATGTGCGCGACACAAAAGCGTATGCTATCTGACGTTTTTTTACGAGTACGATACGATGACGAGCAGACTCGTTTTCGGAGGCCCTAATAAGCTAGCCAGCCTTACAGATGCCGTTCGAAGTAAACTGTAGATCTAGCAATTTTAATTGTATTAATGTCAGAAGATTATCAAAATCCACAATAAATGAGTCATACAAATATTATTATATAATAAGTACTGCCAGAATTAGGGATAGATCTAGTTTTGAAAGCAATTGATTTTAACTTAAAATTTCTTAGAAATGGGTTTGTTCAAACTAGGATTTTTGTCCTTGATTTGACCCTATTCAAATGTGATAGATTTTATGTACAACAATCTGCGTGATTCCCAAGCGTAGACAGCCCAGTAAATTTGCTTGGGTTCGCAATTGAGGAACTCAAAAATTTATAATCAGACTTATCTACGACTTTATTTCGTCACTTACCTTTAGGATGTAAGCGCTCCGGCTTGAACCAGGCATCTGAAATGGTTATATAGATTTGTTTACTACAATTTGCCGTTATTAAAACGTAAAACAAATACTATAGCTAATTTTATACAGCATAGCTACATATATATTTACATAAATAAAGTTTCCGACAAAAGTACCCCAACCTTTGATTATATTTTTAATAGATAAGGATACAGTTTAAAGGTAACCGCCACAGGGTGTTCAAAGAGGAAGTCTCACCTTTTTTCCTAAGTGTGAAGAATAAGAATAGTTCATATATATCATAGGTCGAAGATCACAGTTTACAAAAGTAAAGCATAAAAGAAAATAAATAGAAAATAATTGTTTAAAAAAATACTAAGAAATCTTATGAATATGGTAAGGATGTAGCTGGGGGATTTCTTAACATTAATTCGACTACTGGAGTGGGAGAATACCTTGTCTGTGCTGTCGTTTCGAAAACGCCCTCCTTCAGAAATCGTTTTAAAACGTCCTATCTGAACATTGATACAACACAGTTTGACGTGATATGAAAAAAAATAATGAGATATTGTGTTCTCCAACCGAATTCTGTCACAGGGCGCTTTCGAAACGACAGCCGAAATGGAGTGATATTCAACTTAGCAATTGTTGTTGTAGCAGTGCTTCGCATAATCCAATAGATGCAACCAACCACTCACTAATTGTCATCAATATAACGGGAGTTTGAGGAACGTTGCAGTTTCAACAGGGTTGGACCAGAGATATAAGGGTAAAGATGGTTGGTGTCATGTGAGGACATATTACAAGCGGGACATTCATTCGGTATGTCGGGGTTAATCCTGGATAAGTAAGTTTAAACTATTATAGTATAGTTGCTTTCCTCAATTGCGAGTTAAGGGAATTTGTCTTTAAAAACCGCATTCACCGGGCAATCCCTGGCAGAGTAGTCCGACGCCTTTTTGTGGATGTCTCCGAGTACTGTTTCATGCTCCTTTTCATCTTACGACTGAATTCTTGAGTGTCGGATTTCTTTTTAACGCTTACTGCGATGACCTTTTAAGTTCCTAGGAGGCGAGGCTTCTTCAATCAGATGTCTGTTGTGATGCCCAGGTTTCCGGGTATTCAGCAGAAAATATTTGTTCCATATCACCTCAGCAGTAGATTTGCTCTCTGGCAGACTCTTTTCCTATTTCGACATTATAAATTGTCAACTGCTGCTTGAGTTTGAATTCATTCGAACCAACTTTCGAAATTAAACGAAATGACACTGAAGACAGCACAAAGTAAAAATTAATTTGCCTACAAACCAAACTTGGCAAGGTATAACAAAAAATCTTGGCTATGTACATCGTTGGGACAACGTGACATTATCTAGGTATTTTTCAATAATTACAAAATTATTCCAACTCATGATGAAAGAACATCATTTTCGGAGCTATACATGTATGGTATTTTCGAACACACGCTAGTACTCTTCATCAGGCGTAAAGTGGGATAATCTGTACTTGAGGTTAACAGGCCGTCTATAGCCTCTTTCAAGTCCAGGTTACTCCAACTAAGTGTATAATAATGTGCTGGGAATATAAATTGACGGCTGAAAGGCAGATCACTCTATTTCTGATGTCATATCGAGAACGGTATATCTCAGAAACTGCTTGAGTCATAACTTATTCAAAAAAGTCCTATATCAGAGTTTATTTTAAGAACGCCTCATCTCAAAATTTATTTCAAAATTCCCTATCCTAGCGTAAATTCCATATATCCTCAGCTGAGAGCGGACATTTATGAGAACTACTCTGAGATAGGCGTACTTGAACTCAATTTGACTATAAAGACCGTTTGAAATCAAATTCCAAGATGTGGGTTGGTCAATAAAATTTTATTTTAAGGCGCTTCTGCAAATAATCTGAGATAGGGGTTTCTCCAAACAAAATCCGAGATGCAAGAATGTGGGAATAGGAGTAGATTCCGACATGGAATTAGGCATGGAATCAGTCGTCTGAGTGAAATCAGCATTGAATGTATTAAATGTAGAAAAAAATGTGTAGTCTCCGGGCGGCATCGAGCGGCCTTAATGTTGACCCAAGCAAGACAGAGCTGATACTCCTCAGCAACAGATAATACCACAATTTCGCCTATCTTCACTAAACGGACAGGGCTTTCGCTCTCAACTAGGTTTAAGTGCCTAGGAGTCGAAATAGACAACCAGCTAAACTGGAAATTCAATACCGAAAGAAGAATAGAGAAGGCGTACATCGCCTTAGTTAGTAGAAACTGGGGCCTAAGACCAAAACTTTCGATGTGGCTTTACACAGCAGTCATTGAACGATGGGATAGTGTAGTGGCCAGCCCTGGAAAAGCAACATTAAAAAACTAAACAAAGTACAGCCGGCAGCCTATGCAGGGATAACAGAAGCGCTTAGTTTGCGTCCAACAGTAGCGTTAAATGTTTTCCTTAAACGGCTGGTAATGCAACTCTACATACGCCTTTCAACTAATACCTCTGTCATCAGATTCAGGGAGTCTAGATACTGGAACGAGAATCAGTATGGTCACAGCGGTTTTCTAAGAAGGCTACCCAATTTAGATAGGATAACAGATTAAATTTCACCTACATTGAACTTTGACAAGAACTTCAAGATGAGGATACCCTCTGCACGCTGCAGTGTTGATGCAGGGGTCTTCTCCGGAGAGCTGGAAGTCCTACTCTCAATACGTTTTTAGTTCCACTTTATTTCAAGGAAATCGATATTCAAAATTGGTACTGTACGGACTCATGTAGGATTACCAAAAGAATTTGGCCGGACTATAACCAAAATAACAGAGGACTAACTAAAATTGTTTAGGTACGAAATATGTAGTATTACAGTCACAATTACGGGACACTAGTCATTTGTGCCACACGCAGAAAAATTTGGAATGCCCTTCAACGGCATGTGCAGGAGGTGCAGCCAAGAAGGTTGTATGTCACCCATTTGCTGGTGCGAATGTCTGGCAAACATCAGATACCGGACTCTGGGCGGTTTCGTGCTGTCCGATCTAAGATAGGTATCAAAATGCTCCATAAATGATGAACAGGTTTATTGAACTAAAAAATGGATCGATAAAAACAAACTCTTTGTACAGTGAACCCGGCCTCGGCGCCCAGGCAGCACAGCAACCAACCGGCCAACCTAGGTAAGAGAAAGACAAATCTAATAGCAATAACACTCTGAAGATAAAAGCTTCCAAAATCTTGAATTGTAGTCGAAATGTTTTTCGGAACTTTTTATAAGTTTTAAGAAAGCTCGCTTGGGAAACGTGTTGCCCGAAATCGGACAGAATATTTTGCTTGATTACTTAAATAAATAGCTAAAGGATTTTAAAAACAAATACTTGAGTTATCTATCTTTAACATTCAGATCTCTTTAAAAGATGGTTTGTAAGGTAGTTGAGTTGTAAATATATCTACTGGGACTGCTCAGTTTTCAGACTGACTATGAAGAAAAGTAGAACAATATAAAATTAAGATACCTTAGATGGATTCAAGTTCCCACCAGATCGTATAATAAAAACATCTATATACAACCTCAACAAGATAGATTGCTCTTACCAAGGCAATTACCCATTAAACATGTGGGATTGAGTCACATTAGAGCTCAATTTGATAAGTTGTTGTTTCTCAACAGTGACTGAACTTGGGAACTATAGCGTTCTCAACAAAAGGGGCATTTTTTATATAACACGAATTTTTTATATAACAAGTTGAGAAAAAATAGTTCTCAACTAGTACTCAAGCGTGATTCCCTGATTGGACTCAAATATTAGATTCCAATACTGCGGAGCTTCCATTAAAGTAAAATAAAACCTTCTTAGATAATTTTTAATTTATAACGCTTAAATAATGTTATCAACCGGTTGTTTAGTTCTGTACAATGAAACAACCGCTGGCTTTGGAAACACGAAAAACATTTTTATTGTCAACTTCACCCCAACTCTATATCCAGTGTGAAACATCGACCGGAGAAAAGTGCTCTATAAAGATTTGAGAACTATAATTTTTTTATATTCCTCTAAGGTTGGAGAACAATTTGAGAATGATGTTGGGATCAACACAAGAACTATAAATTTCACGAAATTTCTTAAAGGTTGGATCATCATTGATGAACAATGTTGGATATCATTTTGAGATCTATAAGGTTGGAAAAAATTAGGGAATGATGTTGGATATCAACTTGAGAAATATATATTTCTCGAAGGCTTGATAATTATTTCGCAGTTGTTGGGAATTTTATTCCGCAGTAACTCTACAGCTGCTACAGAATCTCGTTTCAAGTAAAAGAGTCAATTTATGTATCTTGCAAGGCGATTCATATCAGGTGGAGGCAAAGCGAATTCAACCAATTAGCTGTGCAGAAGAATGTCAAGTCAAAAGAAAATTTTAATTGATTTCGATTTATGTCAGTACAAGACGCTGTATGGAAAATAATCACGAAGAAGCAAACAGCTGTTGGGGTAAAAACACCTGGTACTGAATTCGTTTCGGTATATTGGAACGATTTTCCGGCATACACTCTGTCGGGGTTTGCCCACAAGCCTTAACTGTCTTCAGTCAGGGACAGAAGTTATATTTGAAGTGATATTTTCAAAAAAGTGTTATAGATTTTTGATATTAGATGAACAAGAAAAATCTTGAAATTTTTTGAGACCCCATAACAGAGTCTGAACTATGTATGTACATATAATTAAATTTATATAAATTTTTTTTTGGTCGATGCATCAAATTTACTGTAATTATTTTCGAAATTGGTTTTTGTTAAACAATTTCTTTAAAATTATCGAAAATAAAACCAGAAGAATAACACTTAAAAAATTTGGCTTCTATTTTTTTACACGCCAGTGTAAAAGCACGAATAGTTTATAAACCTAATTTTTGCGAATTATCTTGACTTAGTTATATAAACTAAATTTCGAAAATGCGCTATTTCGATTAAAGATGTGCTTGCTGAGTGAGCATTCAAGAGCCAAGGGTTTTATTCTGTAAATTGATTCGAAAGGAATTGCGAATCGAATGCTGTTAAACCACATCAATTTTTTGTTTTCAAGTCCGAAAGAAATATCTTTCGAATCAAAGTTACATATAAAGACCACAGGATATGGGGCACTATAAGAACCATTCTTGTGAGCTTTTTGTAATTGAATTTTATGTGGAATTCGAATCTGCTAAGAACGATATCGCACAAGCTAACACTATAGAAATTAACCCACCCCAATGTAGGTACGTATCTTTAAGATGTCAGGTACTTATTGTTTTACTCGAGCCTTTTTTGGCGTAGGTTAGTTCAAGAAAAGAAGGTTAAACTAAATAGTAAAATGTATTTAAGTGTTTAAATATGCAAGTAGATTTGTATGTTTATACCTAAAATAAAACCTAAAAATTACACGGAGCAATAGTTTGGAAGATAGTCGTGCAGCAAGAAGCATAATATAATACAGGTACTCCGAAACATAGGTATGTATGTACATATGTACAAATAGTGTTGTGTAGGTATTTATGTATGTACGATATATGTATATGTATTTACTAGTTAGTCATGTAGAATAAATTTTCACTTACTAGGGTCTAAAAGCGAGCAAATTAATGGACGTTGCTTGTAAACGCCATTCTGTGCGATCTCTCCATTCGAATCCATTATTTTGATATTTTTTTCTTTTGCTTGTAGATGAGTATTTAATTACTGCTGCTGCAAACTCGTTTTTACGTTTTAATTTATTAAATTATTGTTATTTAGAAGCTTTACTTATGTGGCTATTATATAGTATAGATATTGCAACTGATTTTGTAGTAGCACGTTTAACGAAACGAGAACAAGTTAAAACACAGAAAGAACGCAGTATAAAAATGCTTAAAGAAAAAATTTTTTTTTCAATTGCTTTGTCAATTACGAGCAAAACAACTTATTTTACGTCTGCGTTTTCAAATTGATTTTTTTTTCGTTTTGACTTTTATTACTTTTATTTTATATAAACACTTTTCTTCAAAGCTTCGTTAACCCTTCACTGCATATTTGTACACTTTTCTTTTTTCAAAACACAACGCAGTAACAAACTTTTTTCATCACCTCAATTAATTTATTGGTTTTTATGTCGAAAAAAAATATCCGCTATTCAATTTCGTTACGCCAATTCGTATTGCCGCACTGCTTCACTCTGAGCTAGACTACAAAAACATCAGCAGAAGGAAAATGTTAACTACGTTTGTATCCTTTCTTCTATAGTCAAATTCTACTACGATGCTCTACCTGCTCTATTAAAAACGTGACAAAGGCACAAGGAAAAGCCTGCGCATTGGTTTACTGTTTGTAATGAATGTCAATTATTTTTGGAGACTTTCTTTTCGCTCATACGCTGTCCTTATTTGTGTTTGCATAAACAGTACATACCTATATGTATTTGTTAAATAAAGCAAAATCCACTAACAAAGTCAAAAGGTTTTTGAACCCGTAAATAAGAATAATAAATTCTTCGTTAATGCCTCTCTTTTCGGAATTGATTATGTGCTCATGCACTGATTGAATGCTTTTAAAACTTATCGATTTTAAACCAAGAAGATTGGTAGCAAAATTTTACTCTCTTTTAATATTTTGTTGTTGCTGTCCAATAAATTTTAAGCTTTGCGGTGTGGTGAATTCTAATAGTATTTTTAAGATTTTGTGGTGGATTGTGCGCAATTATTATTTGTCTGAATTTTGCACAAGCTCAATACATGCTTACTAAAGATTGTAGAATTTAGTGTAGAAATGAAAGCCTGATTTTTAATTGGTATATGTCTACATGATATTTATTCATTCAATGTCTAAAAATATGCTGCTGTGGTACAAATGGTGTATTTAACTGGAGATGAAAAGGAAATATACATAGTTTTATTGGGGTTTATACTGAATTGTTATTGGCGCCACACCCTCGTCTGATGCCGTGGAATCCCAAATTTTGAAGCAACTTTTACACATATTCGGACTTCTATGCGTTTAGGCATGCTTACGAAGCACGGAAAGCGAGAGTAATAATAGCACGAGGATTTGATTGGAACCAAAAAGGCATTTAACAATCGTTAATATAATTGATTTGATTTAATTTAAATTAATTTAACTCAATTTCGTGTAAATAATTTAATTTGAGTTAAATAAAGTTGGTTAGCTATTTTAATAATTTTTTTTTCATTTATTACATTTAATTTAGTTTAAGTTAAATAATTTAATTTAATTAAAATCAATTTGATTTGATTAATTTATTTTAGTTTGTTTTAATTTATTTTATTTTGTTATATTTTACTATACTTTATACTTTTATTTTAATTTCATTTAGTTAAATTTAGTTTAATTTAATTTAATTTAGTTTTATTGAATTTTATTTTATTTAATTAAACTTAGTTTAAAATATAACCATAATTTAATTCAATTTAAGTTAAATTAATTTGATTTAAATTAATTAAATAACAATTATATTTATTTTAATTAAAAATTAATAAATTAAATAATTAATTAAATAAACTTAATTTTATTGGTTTTAATTTAATTTTGTTTCATATAATTAAATTACTTAAAATTAATTTAATTTGGTTTAATTTAATATAAATTAATTTAATTTAGTTTATTTTAATTGAGTTTTATTTTGTTTTATTTTATTGAATTCACTTAATTTGAATTGATTTACTTTAACATTATTAATTCAATTAAATTTAATTTTAATTCAATTCAGCTTAGTTTGAATTTAATTTAATTTTATTTTATATTTACATATATGTATATTATTATATTTTTATACTCAGTTGAGCAGAGCTCACAGAGTATATTAACTTTGATTGGATAACGGTTGGTTGTACAGGTATAAAGGAATCGATATAGATATAGACTTCCATATATCAAAATCATCAGTATCGAAAAAAAATTGATTGAGCCATGTCCGTACGTCCGTCCGTCCGTCCGTCCGTCTGTCCGTTAACACGATAACTTGAGTAAATTTTGAGGTATCTTGATGAAATTTGGTATGTAGATTCCTGGGCACTCATTTCAGATTACTATTTAAAATGAACGATATCGGACTATAACCACGCCCACTTTTTCGATATCGAAAATTTCGAGAAACCGAAAAAATGCGATAATTCATTGCCAAAGGCGGTTAAAGCGATGAAACTTGGTAGATGGGTTGACGTGATGACGCAGAATAGAAAATTAGTAAGATTTTGGACAATGGGCGTGGCACCGCTCACTTTTGCAAGAAGGTAATTTAAAAGTTTTGCAAGCTGTAATTTGGGAGTCGTTGAAGATATCATGATGAAAGAACACGCTCACTTTTTAAAAAAAAATTTTTTTAATTCAAATTTTAACAAAAAATTTAATATCTTTACTGTATATAAGTAAATTAAGTCAAAATTCAACTCCAGAAATGATATGATGCAACAAAATACAAAATAAAAGAAAATTTCAAAATGGGCGTGGCTCCGCCCATTTTCATTTAGTTTGTCTAGAATACTTTTAATGCCATAAGTCGAACAAAATTTTCACCAATCCTTCTCAAATTTGGTAGGGCATAGATTCTATGACGGTAACTGTTCTATGGGCGAAATCGGTGGAAGCCACGCCCAGTTTTTATACACAGTCCATCGTCTGTCCTCCCGCTCGGCCGTTAACACAATAACTTGGGCAAAAACCGATATATCTTTACTAAACTTAGCCCACGTACTTATCTGACCTCACTTTATCTTGGTATAAAAAATGGCCGAAATCCGACCATAACCACGCCCACTTTATCGATATCGAAAATTACGAAAAATGAAAAAAATGCCATAATTCTATACCAAATACGAAAAAAGGGATGAAACATGGTAACTGGATTGGTTTATTGACGCAAAATATAACTTTGGAAAAAACTTTGTAAAATGGGTGTGACACCTACCATATTAAGTAGAAGAAAATGAAAAAGTTCTACAAGGCGAAATCAACAGCCCTTGGAATCTTGGCAGGAATACTGTTAGTGGTATTGCATATATAAATAAATTAGCAATACCCGACAGATGATTTTCTGGATCACCTGGTCCACATTTTGGTCGATATCGCGAGAACGCCTTCACATATACATCTAAGGGCCACTCGCTTTTAAAACCCTCATTAATACCTTTAATTTGATATCCATATCGTACAAACACATTCTAGAGTCACCCCTGGCCCACCCTAATGGCGATATCTCGAAAAGGCGTCCACCTATAGACCTAATGCCAACTCCCTCTTAAAATGCTCAGTAACACCTTTCGTTTGATACCCATATCGTACAAACATTCTAGAGTCACCCCTGGCCCACCCTAATGGCGATATCTCGAAAAGGCGTCCACCTATAGACCTAATGCCCACTCCCTCTTAAAATGCTCAGTAACACCTTTCGTTTGATACCCATATCGTACAAACATTCTAGAGTCACCCCTGGCCCACCCTAATGGCGATATCTCGAAAAGGCGACCACCTATAGACCTAATGCCCACTCCCTCTTAAAATGCTCAGTAACACCTTTCGTTTGATACCCATATCGTACAAACACATTCTAGAGTCACCCCTGGCCCACCCTAATGACGATATCTCGAAAAGGCGTCCACCTATAGACCTCATGCCCACTCCCTCTTAAAATGCTCAGTAACACCTTTCGTTTGATACCCATATCGTACAAACATTCTAGAGTCACCCTTGGTCCACCTTTATGGCGATATCTCGAAAAGGCGTCCACCTATAGAACTAACGATTACTCCCTTTTAAAATACTCATTACCATCTTTCATTTGATACCCATATCATACAAACACATTCTAGAGTCACCCCTGGCCCACCCTAATGGCGACATTTCGAAAAGGCGTCCACCTATAGACCTAATGCCCACTCCCTCTTAAAATGCTCAGTAACACTTTTCGTTTGATATCCATATCGTACAAACATTCTAGAGTCACCCCTGGCCCACCCTAATGGCGATATCTCGAAAAGGCGTCCACCTATAGACCTAATGCCCACTCCCTCTTAAAATGCTCAGTAACACCTTTCATTTGATTCCCATATCGTACAAACACATTCTAGAGACACCCTGGTCCACCTTTATGGCGATATCTCGAAACGGCGTCCACCTATGGAACTAAGGATCACTCCTTTTCAAAATACTCATTAACAGCTTTCATTTGATACCCATATCGTACAAACATATTCTAGAGTCACCCCTGGTCCACCTTTATGGCGATTTCTCGAAAAGGCGTTCACCTATAGAACTAAAGCCCACTCCCTTTTAAAATACTCATTACCACCTTTCATTTGATACCCATATCGTACAAACACATTCTAGAGTCACCCCTGGTCCACCTTAATGGCGATATCTCGAAAAGGCGTCCACCGATAGACCTAAGGCCCACTCCCTCTTAAAATGCTCAGTAACACCTTTCAGTTTGATACCCATATCGTACAAACAAATTCTAGAGTCAGCCCCTGGTCCACCTTTATGGCGATATCCCTAAATGGCGTCCATCCATAGAACTATGGCCTACTCTCTCTTAAAATACTCTTTAATACCTTCCATTTGATACACATGTCATACAACCACATTCCAGGGTTACCCTAGGTTCATTTTCCTACATGGTGATTTTCCTTATTTTGTCTCCATAGCTCTCAACTGAGTATGTAATGTTCGGTTACACCCGAACTTAGCCTTCCTTACTTGTTTTACTTTTATTTTTTCTTCATTTCATTTTAAGTTTTATTTTAATTTATTCAATTTAATTTACTTACTTTAATTGTATTACGTTTGCTTTAGTTTCCTTATTTAACTTCAATTAATTTTCTTTTATTTCATGTTTTTATATTCAGCGTGCTTTGCCCACAGAGTACTTTGGTAACATGACGGTTGGTTGTACAGGTACAAAGGAATCGAGACAGATATAGACTTCCATAAATCGAAATCGTCAGTATCGAAAAAAATTTCATTTAGCCATGTCCGTACGTTCGTCTGTCCGTGAACACGATGACTTGAGCAAATATTGAGATCTTCACCAAATTTGGTATAAAGGCTTCTCTGGGCTCAGAATAGATTGGTATTGAAAATGAATGAAATCGGCTGATAACCACGCCCACTTTTTATATATATAACATTTTGGAAAACACAAAAACCTGATTATTTATTAAATAATACAGCTAGAATGGTGAATGATGAAATTTTATGTGCGTACTGATATTAAGACTCTTGATAAACATTTAAAAATGGGCGTGGCACCGCCTACTTGTGGTAAAATCAATTTTACAAACAGTATTAATCATAATTCAAAAACCGTTTAAACCTACGTATCATAACAAAATTCGGCACAGAGGTTGCCCTTACTATAAGGAATACTTTGAAGAAAAATTAACGAAATCGGTTATGGACCACGCCCACATTTATATAAAAGATTCTTAAAAGGGTCGTGGACGAATAAAATAAGGTAGCATGTCATTATTCTGTATTACAAAATTCTGGGTGACAAAATTCTGTAAATTGCAAAAAAATTCTGCTTGAACAAAATTCTGTTTTTTTTAAAATGCTGCTTTTTAAAATTCTGCTTTTTCAAAATTCTGCATGTTTAATTCGGGAAGTAAAAATTCCGGAATGATGGCATGGCGTAGCCGGTGTTGGATCGGCTAAGGGTTATTTTTTTAAAGCGCGGCCGAAGGCCGCCTATGCAGAAAGGTGTTCTACGCAGAATTACTGTGCATGGCGCATTTTTCAAAATAATTACATGGCCTCTTTAACATTGTTAACATTATATTTTAATACAGAATTTTGTAATACAGAATTTTGAAAGCAGAATTTTAGAAAGCAGAATTTTAAAAAAGCAAATGAAAAAGCAGAATGAAAAAGCAGAATTTTGTTTTTAGAATTTTGTACATACAGAATTTCGACACCAACCCATAAAATAAGCTATATCTTTGCAACAAAGAGCTTTATATCAATGGTATTTCATTTCCCAAGTGGAGTTATAACAAGAAATATGAAAAAATTCAAATTTTTGAAAGTTGGCGAGGCACTGCCCCTTTTATGACTAAGCAATTTTCTACGTTTCGGGTGTCATAACTCGAAGAAAAATTACCGGATCGTAATAAGATTGGGTACACATATTTTCCTTATAGCAGGAAATATTTTTATTTTTTTTATTATATATATATAAGACGTTTAAAAGGGTCGTAGACTAGAATAATAAGCTATGTATGTATATCTTAGCGAAAGAGAGTTTTGTATCAATCATATTTCATTCATCAAGTTTTATTGTAAGAGGACATTGGGGGATCTTTTGTTTTTTTAAATGGGCGGTGCCACGTCTTACCCAGAAAAGTAATTTTTCTGAAATGAACGGTACAATTGAAGCTCACGCTAAGTATATAATGTTCGGTTACACCCGAACTTAGACAACCTTACTTGTTATTTCTTTTTTGTTTGTTTATTTATTTTCTTTACTTTATTATATTTTATTCTTTTTTCTTTCCTTTTATTTTTTTTATTATTTTTTCATGATATTTAAATTTATTATATTTCATTTATTTTTTACATTTATTTTATGTTATCTTCGTTTACTTTTTTAATTTCTTATTTTGTTTGCTTCTTATTTATTTGTGTTTAGTTTCATTTTATAACATTTTTTTAGTTTGTTTCATGAAGATTGCTTTAATTACTTCATTTTATTTGTTGTTTTATCTTATTATCTTAATATTTATTTTTTTCTTTCGTTTTATTAATTTTATTTTATTTTGATTAATCTATTGAATTTTTTGTTCAAGGTTCGAAAGGAGCTCAAGGCCAGAAGAATAATTTTTTGTAATGATTATTATTTTTTTTTATTTTTCTTATAATTGAAAAGTTTTTATTTGGTTTTTGGAATAGTAAGTAGACAATTTTTCCGACAACCTGCCATAGCTGCGCAGATAGAAGTGTGCTAAGCCTTCATCATCAGTACGCTTTAGGCACGCTGCGCTAACCATTTAAGGGCAAATTAATAGTGACTTATAACCATAAAGCCATAACCAGATAAAACAGCTGATCGAACCTACCTTAAGGAAATCAATGTAATCGAGTTAGCGTTATGGTATTGCACCATTAATCGATTACATTGATTTCCATAAGGTAGGTTCGATCAGCTGTTTTATCTGGTTATGGCTTTATGGTTATAAGTCACCATTAATTCGGCCTTTAGCTATACAGCGTGGGTTTGTTTGACTGTCAACTTGCTACTTCTATTCCTTCTTACCAACTATATTTATTCAGCGTTGCGCCATCTGTTGCAATACACTGATAATGTTGGATTTGTTTATTGTCATTTACTTTGTTTGACATATCCCAAGTGCTCATAGTTTATTAACATTGTTTTTGTTTTATCGGCCTATGGCAAGTTGTCCGAAAAATTTTCTACTTACTATTCCAAAAACAAAATACAATTTTTCAATTATAGAAAAACTAAAAAAAACAATAATCATTACAAAAAATTATTGTTCTGACCTTGTGCTCGTTTCGGCCCTTGAATACTTTATCAATAGGCCGATAAAACAAAAACATTTTTTGTTTGTTTATTTAATTTCCTTTAATTTTGATTCATTTCGCTTCATTGCCTTTCATTTCAGTTCATTTCAATTTAATTCGTTTCATTTCA
>JARSSU010006104.1:0-40666 GCA_029619165.1 Eurosta solidaginis
GATCTAACCATTGTATTTGCTGTCTTAAAATATGATCTAGTATATGCGAGATATTGTCGAGGCTTTCAACAATGTCTACATCCAACCCTAATCAGATGGAACGGCTGCCATCAAATAGGTGGACAGGGACACGGCACAGGGCTAGGTATTGTCCCGTCTGCTGTGGATGCTGGTCATCAATCACTGCTCAGGCAGTACGATGTGGGACCTGTCAACATTCGGTGGACAGGGACACGCCGCAGGGCGGAGTATTGTCACCTCTGCTGTGTACGCTGCTCATTCCCTAACTGCTTTGGCGTTTCTATGTGGGACCTGTTAAACTTACGGCGTACGCAGATGACGTTGCAGTTGTCATAATTGGAAAATGTCAACCAACCATTAGCTCTTTAATGGATCGGGAGTACATACCTGGGTATCTAATGTCGGGTTTAGCGCCAACACGGAGAATACGGATATGGTCTTTTTTACTAGAAGGTACATAGTGTGACGAATATTAGCAACACTAAGGGATACTATCATCTCTAAGCCGATACTGAGCAGTGACTTGTATGCCCATAGCCAAATTAGTCATTATGTCTACACATATGTCCATACAAGCAGCAACGCATAAACACATGCATATATCTGAGATACTCCCAAAAGTAGGCAATAATTTGTGCAAGTATCACTCACATATACACGCGCATATGAGAAGCTATACACGTGCATCTGTAGTTATAATTTTATAGCAGTAACTAAGTAAATTCTGGAAACGTATAAAAGTATGGAACGAGGAAATCGAAGAATATAAAAGAGCGCAATCTGGGCAATCAGCCACTAGTTTGATTTAAGCACGCTAACTGTCGAGAAGTAGTAGTATTGTGAGGTACTTGAATAAATGCCATTTTGCATTATTGAATAGTGGAGTTATTTATTCAACAGTTGAGTGATTCGCACGTTAGTAGAAGGTTGCAAATAAGAGGAATTGCAGTAAATTCGTTACAATATAAAGTCGCGAATTGGACTAGGACTAAGCTAGAAGGTGTGACCCTGCAGGAGAAACTTTGTACAAATTATCTAGGAATCATTCTAGCTAGTAAGTTGTCGTGGAAGAGCGAAGAAAGCCTCGACGGCACTTTACACATGTAAAGGGATGCTGTGGCGTACGTGAGTTCTATCGCTCTCTCGCTCTCATTGTATATTTACAGCCATTGGAAAGCATATCCTATTTTGTGGATATGTTTGGTGGACGGCTAAACAAAATAGAATGTACACCAAAAATTTATAGGGGCATGTAAGCTATCAATGCTTTGCAAGATAATTTTTATCACAGAGTAGCTATACACCATCGCAAGTGAGGTCAAGCAATCACTTACATCCTCCGACCTCACAGTGGCAAAGCTTAACGCTTTGATATATGCCTGACTATCTGAGCAGCGGCGTATAGCATCCCACTTACCGCATCATTTATAGCGGCGAACTCCGCCTGGAAGACGCTGTGAATAGATTCACTAGACTCACATTTCATACTGATTTCGCAACCCCAAACCTTTATTGATGGAATATGGAGGCATCATTTATAGCGGCGAACTCCGCCTGGAAGACGCTGTGAATAGATGCACTAGACTCACATTTCATACTGATTTTCCCAACCCCAAAACCTCTAATGATGGAATATGGAGGGTGAATGTGATAACAAGTGCGGAAGCAGGCATCCAGAAGAACTATATATATCCTGCGTCATAAAGCCGTATTGCAGCCGGGCTGCGACCATTATGCCCACAATGTCAGCCAAACCAGAATCAGCATTTCATTTAGTGTCAACGTAGGTGTTCGACGAAGGGATCACTAGATATCTGCATTTCTGCACAGCTTCCGTTCTATTTATCGTGGAAGCAGTGCCTAAAGCTTTCTATCAAACCAAAACGCCATAGAAAGGAGGCGGCTTGATCACCGTAACGTACAGCCAATGTATGGCCCTTGGAGAGAACTCCCAGTATTTTCTAATTCCTCCTTGACGGCAGCGAAAGGCAACAGAAGCACTCCTAGACCTATAGGTTAGGTTAGGTTGAACTGGCCGGCCCAAGAGGATCTCACATAGATTGATTGAGTCCGTAGTGTTACCAGAAGTTTGTATTAATGACAAAACTGAAAAATCCTATCAAAAACCAGGACCTATGTAATAAAATAACTCCGTCCTCTTGGCAAATACTAGAAGCTTCCTAGGACTTAAACCACTTGCTGCTTCTGGATCTGACAGCTGTATCACTCCTAATAGCTGGAGTCTTAGCCTGGCAAGTGCAGGGCACGAGTACAGAACGTGCTCGATCGTTTCCTCCTCCAACCCGCACTCCCTACATCTGCTATGCCTGACCAAGCCTAATTTAAAGGCATGTGAAGCCAGAAGGCATTGTCCAGTCAGAATACACGTCATGAGTCTACAGTCCTCTCTTTTTAATGATAGAAGCAACTTTGTTAGTCTAAGGTTGTAAGACCTACACATAATCTTCGACACTTTGCAGCCCCGCGCTTGAACCCACGCCTTTCGCACTTGGTCGATCATATGCACCTCTCGCCTTCGCTTAATCTCGCCCAGTCTAATTGGGACGTCTACGGAGCAAGCTTTAAGGGATGCGCCTTTTTAGCTAGTTCGTCCGCTTTTTCATTCCCATCTATTCCCATATGCCCTGGGACCCGATATAGATGAATGCTTCTCCCTGTCCCGATTCTCCCCTGAGACTGCTTACACTCTAACACGCGTTTAGATGCTGTGCTATGCGAGATTATTGCCTTAATTGCTGCTTGACTGTCAATATAAAAGTTAACACGGTTGCAGCTTAAGCTATTCTCTTCCAGGGTTTCTTCTGCTTTGGTTACGGCTAATATTTCCGCTTGGAAAACGCTACAGTAATCCGGCAGCCTGTAGGATCTGCTTATTTCCGGATCAGCACAGCATACCGCAGACCCTACTCCTTCCACTACTTTGGAACCTTCTGTGTACACATGTATCGCCTCGTCCGCCATTTGCGCATGCTTGCGCCAACCGTCCACCTCTATTGTGGCCTTAAGATCTCCCTCGAAGCGCAGATAGGGAATCAGGTAGTCTGTTCGTCTTGTGATTGATGACGCTATACTACTATGGCAATATGGTCGGCGTTCAATCTGCTCCGAGGCACCGAGCCTGGTTGCAGTTGTTGTCCTAGACCTATACTCTACATTAAGCTTCAATGACAGCTTGTATTCAAGAATAATTCCAAGATAGGTAGGACAGTACTTGCGGTATTCCCTCAGTAGAGCATGGTGCAAGTTCAGGAGTCTTGTACATCGTGTGAACAGAGAGATAACCGTGTTGCTAGGGCTGACCGCTAGTCCGTTTGATTCAAACCACCTGATCACGATGCTGGTAAGACTGTAAAACGTCCCTTATTGTATTCAGCAAACTAGCCCTGACACCGGGCGATCTACAGAACATGAACTCCTAACTTAAGTGGTAAAAAAAGTAAGTCGAAATGAGATACTTGCTCATTTGCCACCTTTGACTACTAAGCTACTGTTCGCAAGCCATTTTTATAACAATTTTAATATATTTATTTATCAAAACTTGGCAACCCTTTCGTATTACATTAACCATCCATACTCTCCCAGACATATTGCGAATGACAGGTTTGCTGCATATCAATTTTTCAAAACCAAAAACCTAATCCTAATCGATTTTTAATACGTTTGTCGAAAAATTTTACCAACATGTAAAATATCAAAAGGGACATGAAAAAAACTGAAAGGGGTAAATAATAGAAAAAGGGAAATTTGCAAAAATGAAACTTGCAAATTGTTTGCGAAAATTAATGATCGCGCTGACAAGTGAAGTGGCAATTGAACACATAACCAAATGCGTAAAAGTATTATTTATAAACATTGAAAACGGAGTTATTGTAAGTTTGTAGGGTTGCAAAAAATGTGTGTATTTTAAAATGTTCATATGTGATTTATTGGCAGTTTCAAGTATTTGTGAGTTTTGTTATCATCCACGAGCATAATGCGAGCGTCAATGCCAATCGTGGGAACTCGAATGAGAAAGTTATCAGCTTATGCTTTTCATATGTCTTTTTTTTTGAATTTGGCAACCCTGGTGACTAAACGAAAGTTTTCGCGCTCTTTATACGACTTTTCAAAATTAAGACTTAATAGCCAATTAAATAGACAATTAAATAAAATAAAGTTAACTTCACAAAATTAAAGTGCATTAAATAAGCCTCAGCATCAAAAATTTGTTCCGGCGGACGTATTTTGTAAAACAAGTAAGTTTTCAAAGGTGCTCCTGTTTATTTTTCTTGTGTTGGCAAACCAGCTGTCTCGATATAGCAACAACAACTACGACAATCCATCATCTGAGTCTAGCGTTCGGCGCCATCTGTCTGTTTGAAAACATTTCATCTTTCTGCCCTATACGATAAAATTTCACAGGTTGATTGGGGTTGCATATATTATATGCCGTCTGTAGATGATCAACTTCAGTTTGTCCGAGAAAATATTGAACAACTTTTCGAAGAATTGTTTCCATGAAAACGAAAAGGAAAACACCAAATTACAATCCTTGTTTTACACCTGAAATTAAAAGTTTAATTGAACAACGTAATATAGTTTACGCAAGATGGAAGAGGTTTAAAACCTCTGAACTGCATTCTGCTTGCCGCACAATAAGAAATAGAGTCAATACAAGCATTATAATTGCCAAAACATTATACTATAAAAAAATTGCTTAGATAGTAAGGCGAGATGGAGTGAAATACGTAATGTTGGAATTATTGGAAAAGCAGTAAATAGGTCATATGATTTAGATGTTAATGATTTGAACAGCAAATTTACGAATTACCAACGTCTATGCTGATATTGCTTATTGCAAGAACCATGCCAGTACAAATGATCAAAATTCTTTTTATTTTAGATGTCCAATGCTATTGGCTGTGACGAGTCCATCCAAAATTTACAAAAACTTTATTTCCAACTCTTTTGCCATATATCACCCACCTGTTTAATTCTATGATAACAAAATCAATATACCCCACTCAATGGGAAGCTTGCTAAAATCGTACCTATAACCAAAACCCTTTCTGTCTAAGATACTTGAACGCTTAATGCATAACCAAATCAAAAATATATTCAGGATAACAAATTACTTACTCCCAGACAATCTGGGTTTCGACCACATCATAGTTGTGTAACTGCTTTGATTGATGTTACGGAATATTTAAGATCACAAATTGAAAATGATAAAATAGCTTTTCTTATTCTCTTGGACAACTCAAAGGCTTTTGATACCATTAATTATGAAATTCTGATATTAAATTAATCAAATTATTTAATTTTTCGCCTACAGCTGCGAAACTGATGACTTCTTATTTAAGAGGCAGATCACAATCGGTTTTCCACGGTGATGAAATGTCTAGTAGTGTCGACTTAACAAGAGGTGTACCTCAAGGATCTATTTTAGGTCCATTATTGTATACTGCTTATGCAAATGATCTTCCGAGTCAGTTACAACACTGCAATGTTCAAATGCACGCTGACGATGTACAACTCTATATAAGCTGCAAAGCATCAGATATTGATGATTGTGTACGCAAAATTAATGTTGACTTGGACAGTGTAAGAACCTGGGCTGCAATTAACGGTTTATGTCTCAATCCAAATATATATTGGTCACCAAAAAAAACACACATATTTTAACATCTTTTCCCGATTTAGTTCTGGGTGAGTCTAAAATTGAATACGTGGATAAAGTAAAAAATCTTGGTTTCACATTTAAAAAACACCTTCACTGGAATGATCACATTATCATCACATCCGGCCAAAATATACGGGATGTTAAGAATGTTTGATGTTCTTCTGGCTAAATCATATTTAATACCGACATTACTATATGGTTGTGAATTGTTTTCAAGTTGTGACGCAACCAGTAGGCGTAAATAAATGTAGCTTTTAATAGTATTGCAAGATATATATTTGGCATACGACGATTTGACAAAATATCTCATTATTCCAAACTCATTTTTGGTGTTACCTTCGAGAACCTTTTAAACTGCAAAACTTTAATATACCTTCATAGGATAATATACACACGACAACCGGATTATCTTTACCGAAAACTAAACTTCTTCAGGTCAGAAAGAGGAAACCGTATTATTCAAATAGAACATGACACTGCTTCTTCAGGTCAACATTTCTATATTAACGCCATACGAATTTGGAATCGATTACCCCCCTATTTACAATTGGTCAGCAATGCAAACGCAATTTAAAAAGTTAATACATGAGTATTTTAAATAATACTATTATATTTTTAACTTTTAAAATCTTAAACTTTTGATTCCATATTGTTTGATTTTATATTGTAAACTAATATTAATTTAAGTTTTTATGTTAGTTTTAGTTTTTGATATAATCATTTTTAATATGACTATAATACTATTCAGCGCTTTTATATAAGATGAAACCTTTGTACTGAATTATAAACAAATAAAGTGAAATGAAATGAAATGAAATATGTCTATATAGATTTGAATTAGTAACCAACGCTCAAAGAAATTTCCCAAAAACGAGGAAAATCATCATCGTCATTAATTGGCACTTAACCGTCAAAAGCGATTTTGTAGCCATTTTGTAACAAGTCATGTCAGCTATCCCTATCCGATAACCGACGCTAATTGGGAGCACCAAGGGAGGTCAAGTCTTCCTCCAGCTGCCTCATCCCAACTCCTCTTCCAAACTACTGTGTCGACTGAAACACTTGCTTGACCGGTGGGACTTTGTACATTCGCATAACATGACCTAGCCAGCGAAGACTTTGGGTTTTTATTCGCTGCACTATCTTCATAACTGCGTAAAGCTCATACAGCTCATCATTATACCTCCTTCCATACTCGCCGTTGGCATCGCAGTCCTGTCCGCAGACCTTTTCTCTTGAACACTCGAAGAGGCATCTCATCTTCTCGACACCGTCCATGATTCCGAGCCATTCAAAATGGTATATAATATTTCGCCATAGAAATCCTTCCCTAAATCTGGACAAGTAATTTTTTTTAAAAATTAAAACCATATTTTTTCCTTGATTATAGAAATAAATTTCTTAAAATCGGTGAAGATTGTGAAACACGGCCGTGAATTGTTGGTATAGATGCTCATTTTGTAGGATAAGCTTTCCTCATTTTAGATAAGTGTTTTTTTCTGAGTGTAGAGCTTTTGCAGCGGATGAAGCTATCGACAAGTTATTGTCTTTTATTTAACTTTCGCATATCAAAACGCCCCTCCCAAGCAAAAGGAGTTACCATTGTGTCCTACGCCGATGATTGTGACGATAATGGCAACAGATCCCGGCCCATCTAGCGATGAGCTGTGCCATAAAATCAACGGCTATATCCCAAGTCTTTCCAGTTTTTTCACCTCGCGAAATCTGAGATCGCCACCGACCAAATTCTCCGCGACCTTATTTACAATATACACAAAGCAAATGTCGATCATTTTGGACATCCACATGGATGGCATTACACTACCGAGAACACAGCCGCAATTGTACCTTAAGTTCAGAGCCGCAATCAAATCCTTAAGTCTCTTACCGGCAGCACTTGCAGCAAAGATAAAGAAACGCCCATGACCCCTTAAAAAACAATTTTCATGCTACTCGTCTCTAATATGGTCGCCGAGCCTAAAAGAAACAAGGAAACGGCAAGCCTGTCAAAACACTGCGATCAGAACTGCTACGGGATGTTTTCTTATGTTTCCAAACCATCATCTTAACAGTGAGGTAAGAATGCTCCCCATAAGGGAGAGAAATTACATGCTGAACAAAAAGTTTCTGCTGAATACCCTGAAACCTGGTCAACCTGACTGGTCCCCACCTCACCGGAACTTAAGAAGTCATCTCCGTCAGCACTATGAAGAAATCCGGCACTTAATAATTCAGCCGTACGAAGACAAGGAGCATGAAAAGGCCCTCAGAGACATCCATAAAAATGTGTCTGACTACTATGCCAGGAATTTCTTAAAACCAAATACCCTAAACTAACAGTTGAGGAAAGTAACCTCCCTAGAGAGACGCGCGTCACCCTAGCTCAACTGCGATCTGGATACTGTAATAGGTTAAGCTGTTACATATCCAGAATGAACACCGAAATAGCCAATGTATGTCCCACTTATAATATGTCCACACATGACACCAACCATCTTTTCAATTGCAATATGGAACTAACACCTATAATATCTTAACTCTCTGGCCCAATACTGTTGAAAGAAGTCGATAACTTTTTCATAATAAACACGTAACTTTTCGATAAAAAATCGATACCTTTTATAACATATCGATAAATTGTCGACAAATATTCGATAGCCTTTAGATACTAAATCGATAACTTTTAATAAACATATCGATAACTTTATTTTTTTAAAAATCGATAACCTCTTGATAACAAATCTGTATGCTTTCCATGAATGGTCGATAACTTTGCGATTATAAATTGATAATCTTTTGATCACATATCAATAACTTTTCGATAGTAAATCGATAGCAAGTCGATAAATTTTCATTAACATATTGGTAAATTTTCAATAAATATTATATAACCTATGGATAATAAATCGATAAACTCTAATTAACATATCGATAACGTTTTAAAACAAATCGATAACTTTTTGATAATTAATCGATTTATAACATATTGATGACTTGTTTACGATATTCGATAACGTTTGGAATCAAAATCGATAACTTTTATTTAAAGCATCGATAACTTTCTTTTTTAAACAAACCGATAACCTCTTTATAACAAATTGAAAAGTGTTCGATGAATGGGCGATAACTTTGCGATATAAATTGATAATCTTTTGATAACATATCAGTAATTTTTCGATAGTAAATCGATAGGAAGTCGATAAATTTTCATTAACATATTGATCAATTTTCAATAAATATTATATAACTTTTAGATAACAAATCGATAAATTTAAATTAATATATCGATAACTTTTTTAAAACAAATCGAAAGCTTTTGACAATTAATCGTTAAGCTTCTTTAAATAATCGATAACTTTGCGATAAAAAATAAAAATAATGTTTTGATAAAATATCAATAAACTTTCGATTACAAAACCAAAACTTTTTCTTAACAAATACATATCATTTCGATAACAAATCAATAAATTTTTGATAGCATGTCGATCAAAAGTCGATAACTATTCGTTAAAATATTAATAATTTTTCGATATATATTCGCTCACTTTTGAATAATAAATAGATACATTTAAATAAGATATCGATTACTTTTTTAAAACAAATCCATAACTGTTTTATTGATAACTTTTTGATAACATATCAATAAATTACCGATAACAAATCCATAACTTTTTCAAAACAAATAAATTTCTTTAAAAAACATGCCGATGAAAAGTCGATAGCAAATAGATAACTTTTTGCTAACATATTGATATTCGCCAAATATTAGCTAACGTTTGGATAAAAAATCGATAAATGTAATTAATATATCAATTACTTTTTTAAAACAAATCAAAACATTTTAATAAAAAAATCGAAAAGCTTTCTATATATAATCGATAACTTAACGATTGCAAATTGATAACTTTATTATAATGTAGCAATAACATTGCGATAATAAATATATCGCCTAACCATAACTCGCCGGTAAAACATCGATAACTCATCGGTACCCATTGTTATCGTTAGCATATTTTCTAACTTCTATACATATGTATGACTTCTGTACCTCGTCGATAGTACGATGTAAAATTTACTTTCTGTGGGAACAACGTATTTACCTACGAGAAAATAGATAGAGACGAACCGCCTTCGTATAAGTTCGGAATTTCGTTTTAGCATATAAACAAGGCTCGTAAAATCCCTGTTTCTCTTCCAACACGGTATTCAAAAATTTTAAATCCTTTCGAAGCCTCAGAACTCTCCAATCAAATTGACATTTTTCAAAAATTAAATACAGTCACAATCTAACAGGATGACATACTTACACACATTCCGAAGTGTGGGAAAATTTAGTAGCCACAAATTGCATGCACCTTCAACCGAACTGCCTGTCTGAGAGGATATAAATAAAATGCTTTGTTGAGCAACCGAAAATATCATTAAATCATTTTCATGCATAAAACTTTTTTCATTTCATATTGTTTCAAAGTAAAAATAATAAAAAGGGAACTTATGCAAATTAAACGGAAATCAAATACAATTCAATACATTCGTGTGTTTGTTGTAAGAAATCGGAGTCTCAGAATGCATTTGCATAATACTCAGCTGAAAAGTGAAATACCGAACTGATCGCTTCTTTATCAAACACACACAAATAGAGGTATATATGTATGTACATTGTACATTTTTAAAAAAGATACAGTAGCTGCTTTATATAATTTTTTTTGATTTATGCAGACGCATTTTTCTGTGCTTCGTTTAACTTTGCTACTGTCGCTGCTGGGAATAATAGATTTCTAAGGTGCTGTTGTCCTTGAAGTGCGTGAATTTTTAATCCTTCTTACAAAAACAAAAATATGTTAAGTATCAGTAACAATTCTGAATGGTTGGCATTTGAGAGTGTAAATTAAATCATTTTTATTTTCGTTTATAAAATATGCATTGCCATGATCGCAGCAAGCCATCGGGTATCTGCAATAAAGTTTTATCAAATTAAAAATATTTTGTAAACTAAAAATAGGAAGTAATTTAACTATGACCTGGGAGGGACAGTAGCTATAAATAGATATTTGATTGACTGATGTGCATAAAATTGTAAGTGCCAAACCCATTCCCACTTTTCCCAGTTCCGCTCCCAGTCCGAGTCCCATTCCAAGTCCGTATTCCACTCCCAATCCCACTTATAATTGCACTCCTATTCGTACTCCCATTACCATTCCCACTTCTATTCCTAGACCCACTAACATTCCCTCTCACACTCCCAGTTTCACTACTACTCTCTCTTCCACTCCCGTCCCCTCTAACTATCTCACTTCAATTCCTCATATGTGGCTTTTCATATCAAGTGCTCTCGCTCGAAATACTAAGTATCTCGAAAATCTAACAAAGTTATTGAAAATATGGTCACTGTAGCGTACATTACCTGTGCAAAAGGAGTGATCGAAATATGAACGGAATGCGGTGAACTGAGTGTCGAAAATTGTTTTTATACTCAGTTGAGCAGAACTCACAGAGTATATTAACTTTGATTGGATAACGGTTGGTTTTACAGGTATAAAGGAATCGAGATAGATATAGACTTCCATATATCAAAATCATCAAGATCAAAAAAAAATTGATTGAGCCATGTCCGTCCGTCCGTCCGTTAACACGATAACTTGAGTAAATTTTGAGGTATCTTGATGAAATTTGGTATGTAGGTTCCTGAGCACTCATCTCAGATCGCTATTTAAAATGAACAATATCGGACTCTAACCACACCCACTTTTTCGATATCGAAAATTTCGAAACACCGAAAAAGTGCGATAATTCATTACCAAATACTCATTAAGCGATGAAACTTGGTAGGTGAGTTGAGCTTATGACGTAGAATAGAAAACTAGTAAAATTTTGGACAATGGGCGTGGCACCGCCCACTTTTAAAAGAAGGTAATTTAAAAGTTTTACAAGCTGTAATTTGATAGTCGTTGAAGATATCATGATGAAATTTGGTAGGCACGTTACTCCCCTTACTATATGTTTTTTGTTTAAGTCAAATTTTAACAAAAAATTTATATCTTTACAGTATATAAGTAAATTATGTCAACATTCAACTCCAGTAATGATATGGTGCAACAAAATGCAAAAATAAAAGAAAATTTCAAAATGGGCGTGGCTCTGCCCTTTTTCATTTAATTTGTCAAGGATACTTTTAATGCCATAAGTCGAACAAAAATTTACCAATCCTTGTGAAATTTGGTAGGGGCTTAGACTGTGGGACGGTAACTTATTTCTGTGAAAAAGGGCGAAATCGGTTGAAGCCACGCCCAGTTTTTATACACAGTCGACCGTCTGTTCTCCCGCACAGCCGTTAACACGATAACTTGAGCAAAAATCGATATATCTTTACTAAGCTCAGTTCACGTACTTATCTGAACTCACTTTGTATTGGTATAAGAAATGGCCGAAATCGGACTATGACCACGCCCATTTATTCGATATCGGAAATTACGAAAAACGAAAAAAATGCCATAATTCTATACCAAATACGAAAAAAGGGATGAAACATGGTATTTGGATTAGTTTACTGACGCAAAATATAACTTTAGAAAAAAACTTCGTAAAATGGGTTGTAGAAGAAAATGAAAAAGTTCTGCAGGGCGAAATAAAAAACCCTTGAAATCTTGGCAGGAATACTGCTCGTGGTATTACATATATAAATAAATTAACGGTATCCAACAGATAATGTTCTGGGTCACCCTGCTCCACATTTTGGTCGATATCTGGAAAACGCCTTCACATATACAACTACCACCACTCCCTTCCAAAAGCCTCATTAATACCTTTAATTTGATGCCCATATCGTACAAACACATTCTAGAGTCACCCCTGGTCCACCTTAATGGCGATATCTCGAAAAGGCGTCCACCTATAGAACCAAGGCCCACTCCCTTTTAAAATACTCATTAACACCTTTCGTTTGATACCCATATTGTACAAACACATTCTAGAGTCACCCCTGGTCCACCTTAATGGCGATATCTCGAAAAGGCGTCCACCTATAGAACTAAGGTCCACTCCCTTTTAAATACTCATTAACACCTTTCGTTTGATACCCATATTGTACAAACGCATTCTAGATTCCCCCCTGGTCCACCTTTATGCCGATATCAAGAAAAGGAGACCACCTATACAACTACCACCACTCCCTTTTAACACCCTCATTAATACCTTTAATTTGATACCCATATCGTACAAACACATTCTAGAGTCACCCTTGGTCCACCTTAATGGCGATATCTCGAAAAGTTGTCCACCTATAGAACTAAACCCCACGCCCTTTTGAAATACTCATTAGCGCCTTTCGTTGATACCCATATCATACAAACAAATTCTAGGGTCACCCCTGGTCCACCTTTATGGCGATATCTCGAAACGGCGTCCACCTATGGAACTAAGGATCACTCCCTTTTAAAATACTCATTAACACCTTTCGTTTGATACCCATATCGTACAAACAAATTCTAGAGTCAACCCTGATCCACCTTTATGGCGATATCCATAAATGGCGTCAACCTATAGAACTATGGCCCACTCCCTCATAAAATACTCTTTAATACCTTTCATTTGATACACATGTCATACAAACACATTCCAGGATTACCATCGGTTCATTTTCCTAGATGGTTATTTTCCCTTATGTTGCCACCATAGCTCTCAACTGAATATATAATGTTCGGTTACACCCGAACTTAACCTTCCTTACTTGTTTTAATAAATATTTAGACCACTGTACATTTAACGGCGGTTGCCGTGGTGTGGTGGTAGTGTGCTCCGCCTACTACGCCGAAGATCGTGGGTTCGATTCCCGGCCAAAGCAACATCAGCAACAGGATCTTTCATTTCAATTCATATTCCTATTTCTCATCATATTCATATTCCTTTTCAAATTATAATTCTTGTTCCTATTCCGCTTTCTGTTTCAAATCATATTTCTATTTAAATTTTTGTTCCTATTTCTATTCGTTTTCGTATTCCAATTTCTGTTCCTATTCGTATTCATATTTCTATTTCTTATTCGTGTTCCCCTCTATTGCTATTCCTACTCCTAATTCTATTTCTGTTCCTATTAATATACCTGTTCGTAATCCGATTCCTGTTCCTATTCCTATATATATATTTTTTTTCTGTTCCAATTTCTATTCATATTCTTATTTCTGTTCCCTATTCGTATGGTTATTTCATTTCCTATTCGTGCTCCTCTCTCTATTGCTATTCCTACTCTAATTTCTATTTCTGTTCCCATTAATATTCCTATTCGAATTCCTATTCCGATTCCTGTTTCTAATCCTATTGCTATTAATTTTCTGTTCCAATTTATATTCGTATTCAAATTTCTGTTCCCTCCCCAATTTCTATTTATGTTCTTATTTCTGTTCCCATCCAAATGTCTCTTCCTATCTTTATAACTTCCTCTAACCATCATCTCATTTCATCGAGAAGTATTTCAACTTTCAACTCAAAATTTAGTTTGTCATCATAACCAATTGAAATCTCTGGTCGCTACGAAAATCATATTTGCCAAGTAAACACGCTGACCTCATAACTTTTATTGCCAAGTAATTTATCAACAATTATTAATTTACTTACATATTTACAAATTTTATTAGCAGCAGATACAAGATATTAATTTTTTTGTTTTGCTATGGCATAAACTAATTGAGGTTAATGGGGTTTCCTCTAAAGATTTGTATTATTCAGCTGCGAGTTCATAGTCCATACCGTTACCTACATAAATTTGTATTTATTTGCACCTAAGTTCACATTAAATTCCTATCGTGCGAATATATTTTGGCTTCGACTTTGAGTTTTATTTGCAAACAATGGATCTTGAAATATTTTCGGATTGTGATATTTTATTTATTTATTATTATTTGATATAAGCTATAAAATATTTTTATTGTACGCGTGCGAGCAAATAGTAAGTAAATAGAGAATCGCAAATTGCCATAATAATGAATGCTATTGCGTAATAATGCTAGATTATTCATGTCATGATGCCATATCAAATCAAATTAAATTAAATTAAATTAATTAATTTAATTAAATTAAATTAAATGAAATGAAATGAAATAAAATTTAATTAAATAAATAAAATAAATTTAAATAAAACAAAATAAAATAAAATAAAATAAGTTCGATATTGTAGTAAGTGTAGAATTGTTGTATACTTGTTAAAACTTGTTAATTTATATGTATGTGGTTTTCAACATAAAAATTTTTGTTTGTTTATTTAATTTGAAAATAAATAGTGTTGCCCCTGAGGATGCTGAAATATTCAACCAAACGTCGGGCGTAAGGTGAAGTAATCGTTTTGTTTGCACCAGCATAAATTAAATCAGACTAGCCTACAAATTCTAATAAATAAAAATTATTGAACTGATCGAAAAAACAACAAAAACAAGAAAATGAAATAGAAGGAAAGGAAAGAAAAGAAAAGGAGATGAAAGGAAAGGAAAAAAGGACAGCAAAAGTATAGCGCCGTCTGTAAAGTATCAATTTCAAGCACTAGGCGAACTAAAGTATAAATTTTCCAAAAGTCGCCCTTTCAATCAACAACGAATTCACTACATCTTTAATGAATTGCCGATCTGGAATTGCCAAGAAGTACCACAATAAAGAAGGTCGCATTTTACGTGTTACAACAGCAAATCAAAGTAATTTTTAGCAGAAATTGATGGAGGTCAACATGAGAGTAACAAAAAATCAAAAAGTAACAACACTACAAAACTATATACATAACAATCAAGGCAACTGCCAACCACCAGCTATGCATGGTTGGATTTTTTCCATTTAACAAATTTGTTTGTAGTGAAGACAAAGAACGAAAAGACAATGGAAGCTTAAAGATGCAAGTAAACATACCCTTGAATAGGTGTTCATACACATGTATATACGCTTATATTAATTTACTCTGCGAATATCATATAAACTGCAGTACGAGCTAGATGAATGTATGAGATGAATAAAGGTAGTAAAGTTAGTTGAAAATTTTGTAGAAAAAAAAGAACTGGGTCACATAGCTGGATAAATATTTATTTGCCATTAAATGGTTATTTGATTAGATGGGTGGTGTTTTGTATATTTGTAAGTATGCATGTGCGAATAAGTCAGGGAAAATAGCGTAGAATAAACTAAAGGGAAAAATGCGTTGCATGCAACAAAGCATTTTGGTGACACAATCAACTATACATAATTATATATACCTAAGTAGCTATGTACCTATGTAATCATATATGCTGTTCATACTATATTAACGTCAATTGCATGTGAAAATTTTGAAATTACGCATTTGGCTCATATGTAATACTAACGGAGTATTCCACGGCCGCGTGGAACGACTGGGCTTATATCTAAAAAGGAAATCAGAGTGCATATTTTGTAGTGTAAGGATATCTCTATGGTACCTATTAGCCCATGGAGGGTAGTTCCGGTAGACCTTCCTTCATGCATCCATGTTGTGGCATAGAAAGCTTGGGTCTATCTAAGAGCCTTTCCAGAACCTACAGCTTGAAGGAGGGTAAGGCTAATTGGTCTGTGGTCTTTAGCGTATTCGTGTGACATTCTGCCTTCTTTTTGTAAGAAATACCTTTAACCCTTCTTCAGCTTTGAGTAACATGTGCTCGAGCTATACTCGTTCTTTATACCCTATCCATTCAGAGAATGATCGGTTCACCAAAATTGCTAGAGCATCACTGGAGTGGTACTGTTCGGACCCGGTGATTTGAAGGGAGGAACTTATCTTTTCCCTGTTAAAGACCGAGTCCAATAGCCCATTCGCAGTTAGAGAAATGAATATTCAAGTGGGTGTTTAGTGATTACTTAGCAGATGCCGTCTACATCCTATACTCTCCTTTCACGAAGTGATCGCTGTGATCTCACTCGGACAGAATCTTGCTGAGCCTACACGATCAGAGCTGTTAATCGACGAGCAGTAGTATTGCCAAAACACGGCTTTAGCTATCCTTACTGCCTTATTTTAGTTCTTGAGTCTCTCATTGTATGGTTGCCACATTTAGTTTTGATTTCAGTGTCCTACGTTCACGGCTCCCCCAAAGCGGGACTTCTTCTTTTGGATGCTATCGGGGAAGATTTGTTGAAGGAAGTTGTGAGAGCGCGCCCTGCATTTTCATCCGCATCGTTCAGCTCTTGCAAATTGGTGACAGTACGCATTCAAGAGGGCGCTTGTCTCACAACGGCTTTGCTAATATTACGCGAGATTTACATATTCCAGTTGCAGGCTTAGTATATTTCCAGAAATGAGCATTCTGATCGGCGAGAACTTACGATTTTCCAGGGAATGCTCCTAACATACATATCTACATACATACGTAGTAAGTATTAGGCAAATTACTAGTAATCTACTGAATGAAAACAAATCTAATAAATAAAATACTAAGAAAAAAGTTTAATACTATCAAAGTGTGGGAATATTTTGGGCAAGAGTCAATGCATTGAATGGTAGTTGGTATTTCAATAAAAATTGCTTTGTGCGGCATTCTACCCGGCCTCATCAAACTTACGACCAATTGTTAAACTATGTAACTATGAAATACCTTACAACGGTATATCGAGCGTTTTTAGCAAGCAAGCGTGTGGGCCAAGGCTGTCAATGTTTTTGGTATATGAAGCAGTGAAGAATTTTATGTATGCTATTTTATAAGTGCTAGAAGTAATTCGCCCGAACCATAATTATTTGTATCTTTAATTTGTTTCTAAGAGAATTTTTGGATGATAGCGTGCTCCGCCTACCACACCGAAGATCCTGGGTTCACACCCAGGGCAAAGCAATATCAAAAATTTTAGAAACAAGGTTTTTCAATTAGAAGAAAATTTTTCTAAGCTGGGTCGCCGCTCCGCAGTGTTCGGCAAGCACTCCGAGTATATTTCTGCGATGAAACGCTCTCAGTGAAAACCCATATGCCTCGCAGATGCCGTTCGGAGTCGGTATAAAACAAGTAGGTCCCGTCCCGCCATTTGTAGGAAAAATTAAAAGGAGCACAATACAAATTGGAAGAGAAGCTCGGCCTAAAATCTCTTCGGAGGTTAAAATAATATTAAAAAAAATAATAAAAATAAAATAAATAAATAAAATAAAATAAAATAAAATAAAATAAAATGAAATGAAAAAATAAAATTAAAAAAATATAATAAAATAAAATAAAACAAAATAAAATTAAACTAAACTTAATTTAATTAAATAAAAAATATAATTAAATTTAAAAAAAATAAAATAAATAAAACAGAATAAAATTAAGTAAGTAGTAAATAAAATTAAATTATATAAATAAAATTAAACTAAATTTAATTAAATTAAATAAAAGTAAATAAAAATTTATTAAAAAAATTAAATAATAAATAAAATTAAAATTAATTGAAGTAAAATAAAATAAAAAAGCAGAATAAAATAAAATAAAATAAAATAAAATAAATAAAATAAAGAATAAAATAAAGAATAAAATTAAGTAAGTAGTAAATAAATTAAATTATATAAAATAAAATTAAACTAAATTTAATTAAATTAAATAAAAATAAATAAAATTTATTAAAAAAAATTTACTAATATGAAATAAAATAAATAAAATTAAATTAAATAAAACAAAATAAATTAAATTGAGTAAAGTAAAATAAAATAAAAAAGCAGAATAAAATAAAATAAAATGAAATAAAATAAAATAAAATAGCATGAAATTTAAATAAAATAAAATTATGTTTATTTAATTCAAAAATAAAATAAAATTAAATTAAATTAAATTAAATAAGGGATGAAAAGGAAACGCACCTTACATTTATTTGTAATGAGCAAAACTTTTCTCAAAAAATTTCCGTAAACTGGGGAGAATTTCAATTCCGTGAGTAAAGCCCCAAACACTTTCGACTTTTGCATCATTTTGGCATTTACGTTGCGCCAACAGCTGAATTTATACACACACGTCTTTATTGCTATGCCCCCAATCCTCAGGCAATGCTAAGGGAACAGCAAAATAGTTCAAAAACTTTAAATTTTTCCATGCGCTGTCAATCCCTTATTCCAATCTCCTATATTTTATACGAAATCCATTTATTATTCGTTTTATTTTGTTTATTTTGAAAAATATTTCCACATTCATGCTGTTCAAACATTTTTATACGGAAGTGCAAATCACAATACATATACAAAATTATATTTACACTGACTTTTTTGAAATTGGAAAAAATAAAAATTTATTTTAAATGTTTAAAGAATTTCGATGGTTCCCTTAATGAATAATTTTTGAATTAAAAATTCTCTCAGTGCTACAATATTTAAAAAAAATTGTTTGGTGTCAATTTGTTAATGTAAATTTGAATATCATACCGAAGTGCCTTCGCTTCATATGGAAGTGCTTTTTCTTTTCACTTTTATATGAAATGCAAGCACTTTCATATGAATCGAATTTATATGTGAGGGCATATGGGAGTGTTATGCATTTCTTTTTTCATATTAAATGTGTGAATTTGTATCTGTGCCTATTCTTCAGGGCAAAACAAAAACAAAAGTTCTATAAGTGTATAGCGGTTTAGCAACTCTGTTTATGCTAAAAAATGTGTTATTTGCTTCTTGGCTTCATTATCCTAGCAGAGAAAGAAAAAACTATCCGCTTAAGTATTTCGTATCGATCTCCTCTTTGTTGCTTTTGCCTATGGAAACCAGTGGCCGCTTCATCTGCACACACTACTTCACAACCAGACACCCCCTTTCAGCGACTGTAGAATTTGCTCCTTGGGAAGTATCGAAAATCAAGTATATGCATTGTGCCATTTTCAGTGGGTTATGAAAGTGTCTGATGTGAAGATACCTGCATTCAGTTTGTTTTTAGGCTACTCGGAAAAGGGGGCTTTCAACACCATCGCAGATATGTCACTGTGTAAGATAGGTTTTGTCGAAGGCTGGTGCAGCACAGGCAATCCAGTGTCGAGAAGGCACCTATTTTCTTTTGGTGTCTTGGACTAGTGTCTTATCGAACAGTAGAGGGGTGCTTACCATGGTCCGACAGACGGTTGGTGGCTGCGATAATGAATCGATGGATTGATTTTCAGGCAATAGGTGAAATCGTAGATGACGATTCCGTGGATTGGTGGTTGTCAGTGAATTGGCGATGTATTGTTTATACTTAAGTATAACTCATTATAAACAGTTTGAGAAGTTTGCGCATTCGCGGTTGGGCGACTGTCGCGCGAGTGAAATGCTTGCAAGTCATTACTTGAATGATGTCTGTCATTCGCTTGCTGATTGCTGTTACAGTGGGCCGTATGTTGTGGTAACTATATGAATGTGAGGTGATGATGCTACTGAAAGCGGCAATACAACTGGGAAAATATCAGTATCAAATATCACCTTATCACCTCAAGTATATCTCGTCAGCTTTTTTTTATAGAGTTTCTTATTTAAAAACTTATTTCGCTATCGGGTTTTGTTATTAAGTACTACTTAAAAGCTTCAACAAAAGTTTCGTGTTTTTCACTACCTCTTGTCTTCGATTTCCCACAACAAGTGGCCAATAGTCTATACTTAACGGTTCGCGTTTAATGTACTCCTTCCTACCTATGATTATTTTGTGTTACTCAATAAATTCCCACAATTGAATTGTGATTTGAATTGTCATTTTGTTTTACCTTGAAAGAGAATAAATACCTAAATTATGTAGAAATAGTTATTAACTTAATAATAAGATATGTGTGTGCGTGTAAGCTAATGGACCTGAAGTATAGTTAAGTAATAGGTAATGATTTCATTTGATGATAGGTAATAAAAACTGTTTGGAATTGCTTAATTGTATCCGTGGGAATCGAAATAAAACTGCGTTGACAAATAGCGTAGTGAATGGGTCTTTCAAATTTTGTATTAGTTCTGAATTAACGCCGAAATATTCCATCAGTAGACTGTACTAGATCAAATTTTGTTCGCTTGTTATGCTTTCAACTAAAACCTTTAATATTTTGATGTCCTACGAAATCGCAGCTTCCCCCTTTGCAGATATTTCTTTGTAGAGCGTTCTTAGCTGGCTCACTCATAGGAATTTGTGAATATAGAGCTAAGACTTCAGCGCTGTCGGTACAAGTGTGGCTACAACTATCCTGGTCTGTATCCATATAAGGTGCACTTAAGGTATCTGAAGGCATCAGAAATAGTTCTCTTTAAGAGCTGTGCAGCTTTGAGATACTTTAGTTAACAATTTTTCTTAATTTTCAATCTCGTTATCCTGGTGTCTACAAAAGTCGTCCTAGAATTATCTGTGATTCCCATTTGTTGATTATTTTTCACTGAGCTTTTACTTCTATCTCAATTAAACCACATGATTTGCCTTGCAAACTGGAGAAGTAGAGAAAAGTGGGCTTTATAGTTTGTCTACGGTAGCGCATTAACTTCAGACGCCTGTTTGCAATGCAGTACATCGACGCCTAAAATGATATAAAGATACCCTTTCTCTTATGAAAGAACACTTTTTAAAGGAGCATTTGTCAAAAGAATAATCTAATAACACAAAACCTACTGATGCTGCTGTAGGTTAGGTTAGGTTAAGAGGGCTTGCGTGGGTATTGCCCACACTTCCACTCGGAGAAATTTTTGTCCATTGTGAGTGCCCTCAGTAAGTGCAGGGTGGCACATTCGTTTAACCCCATTACGTCCTAGTAGTCCTCAACGGACCACTTGCTTTCCCTGTTGAACCCAAGAAGAAGCGAGACGTCCACCTTCCTAACCTCTGCCAGGCTGTCGAAGAACCGTGAGCCCAGAAATATAAGCCTTCTTTGAAGCGCCGGACATCGGCAAAGAAAATGGTAGATCGACTCCCCTTCCTAATCATCTGCAGCTCAGCAGAGGGCGCTGGTTGGTATTGGCCACCGTCGGAGCATTTGTGCGATTGCACAATGACCTGTGCTGACAACCGTAAGTACCCTCACCGCAGATTTGTTCAGTTGAGAAGGAAGCTGGTGCCTTTCCAATCCAAGCATGGTCATAAGGACCATACCAAGTTCGTTGCCCTGTTCTCATGTCCTCGATCCTCCCCAGGAGATAACTCAGCGTTGGTCGGACGGAGCTGTCCACTTCACTTATGTCTAAATCGGAACCTTCCTAGCCATCTCATCTGCGAGTTCATTCCCTTCAATACCGCTGTGCCCAGGACATTGAGATGACTTATAGAAGCCACAGAGACTCTACACCTCCGCACGATATCCCATTTTATCAGATGCTGCTGTAAGTACCCGTACTTCATTCCTGTTGCCTTTGAGCAGAAAGTATTTCCTTTTCTACACTTCGATTGCCTTCCGTAACACCGCTACCTTCTATTCATCCTGTGAAGTCACCTTGAGGGTGTTGTACATAATTTACTTAACGGCTCATAGTTTATATTAATTTCACTGTCTGTCGAGTTTATTGGTGCTCGAAACTTACAGACTAAAGAGTATACTGTATTATACCAGCTTTGAGAAAGGGTAATTGGCTTGCCGGTCTTTACCTCATTTTGTTACATGCACATCTTCAATGATAAATAAGGCGGAGATACTTATGCGCGAACTTCCTTCAATCCCCCTTAGGGAGCATGCTCTAGTCCTAAAGACTTGATGCATGCTTTTTCAAATCTTAGTTCCATGTTGAAGCAACTCGGCGGGGCGACCAGTTATTTTACTGCGCTTTAATAGCTTGTACAGGAAGGTTTTTCAAATACCACAAATAGTCGGACGGGTTTCCTAAGCCGCAACATATCTTGCAATACTGTTCGTATTTCCGCTGCGCAGTGCCATGTGCATATCTTATCTGCTACAAAAAGATGATCAGCGTCTGTAGATGGACTATATAGTAACGGTGAAGCTTTGGTGACGTCCACCGCGACGTGATCCGTGTAGATTTCAGTTTTTCTTCAGATGTGTCCAGATAGCCCCGGTTGAACTTTTTGAACTATTAGCTGCTACAAACTGGAAGCTGCAAAACAGCCAACCAACTTTGTGAAATATATCTTGCAACGTGGTTCCTAATTTTTCCGTCTGTATGTTCGAAAACACACGGCTTTTGTGGCTTGGTCAGGTTATGCGCATGAATAAAGATGCTCCAGATCAGAAGGCATAATCTCATTTGATAGTCTCAAGTTTACTCTGTTATTTCTAAGAAAAGTTGTTATAATAAGGATGGCTGGTCTATCTACCCATCATTCCCATACCTTTCCTTACGAGGAATGGCATATTCAACTATAGACATATTTGGAGGGCGAACGGAACGTACCGCATTTATATCCCGCCTAGCACTGTCCTCACTACAACAACTACGCAAAGAAAAGATTTCTTGGGGTTTTTGGGTTGCAAAGACCAAAAATGCCCGCTGCCAATTAATACTGTTGTGGAGGGCCACAATTCTTATTTTCATCACCAGGGCCAGAGAAGTTACCAAGCACGATGATGTTGAGGTGATGTCTTTTTGATACCATGGAGGGAGTTTCCTCTCTCATTGTGGAGAAAGTAGTTGAAAACCCTCGGCCTAAGCCAATATCTCTACACTTTTATTCAAGGACACTGTAATTGACATCACAAAGTCCTTTAACATCTTCCCACAACTTTCGTGTGTATTTTGTTTTCAAGTAACAACAACACTGAATACAAGTAAACTAACAAAGAGTATTGGAGCATATAAGTCACAATTTTTGCAAACCTTAGCAAAGCAACTTAAACAAGATCTTAATATGCTGAGTACACAAACACAAAAAATGCATTCTCGCCTTTTTAGGGTAATTCAAAACCGATTTTGTTGCTGATCCAAAAACAGGCAATGTACCAACAAATATTTACATACAATGCTACAATCAAGTAGCTCTAAGAGGGGCTCCAACAAGGAGATTTGCTGGCCATGTACACATGCATGGTTACAGACGGTGATCGACAACGCAATTGGAAAGGTATGGTAAACGCGAGAGACAAGGAGGGAAGGAAGTGAGGCGATTGCGGACGACTCTAACAACGCCTATGCTCTACAAAACCACAAACAGACTTGGGCTACGATATTTGATTACTTCTTTATTTTATCATATCAGTTGTACTCTTGTTGTTGTTTCAGCCTATTTTAGCGTGATGCCTTTTGTATACGAGTCGTATCTAATATCTGTATCTTTGATTTATCTCTAACTGCATATCGTTATAAAATCAGTAGCCATATATAGAGTTTGCAATGCTGATGTTGTGTTTGTGCACTAAACCTAGTTGTTGTTGATCTGCGCGCACATTAACGGTATTGTCATATGCGCAATAAACAGTGATGTGCCATAAAATAGTAATGGATAAAAAGGAACTGGATCGAATTCATTCGTCATACAGAACACCATCAATTGATGCCCGTATGATTTCAATGAACTCTTCCTCAGCGCCGAAGTATTGCAGCAAAAGGGGGTACTAGTCCTAGTTCTGCTCCCTCGCAGTGCTTTCAGCTATATTTTGATATTGTGATGTCCCACAAAACTTCAGATGCTGGCTGATAGTAATAATACCGGAAAAATCCGGTGGATGACGGGAGGTGTCAAGCCCGGGCAGAGAACACTTCTCCTCAGTGCTAGGGAGAAGCAGAATATGGTACCCTAATCGCCGATGATATAAAACAACTTTCGACACCCGACTTCGATAAAAAGAGAATAGCAATATCCCGGCTAAAGAATAACAAGGCGGCGGACAATGACGAACTACCCGCCAAGCTGTTCAAACACCCAGGCGAAGAGTAGGTAAGAGCACGCATTAACTCCTATGTAATATATGGACGGATGAGCGCATGCCACCAGATTGCAATTTTAGTGTGCTCTGCCCAATCAACAAGAAAAGCGATCCCACGCTAATTACTGCGGAAACTGCCTACTCAAGATCGCGTATAAGGTTCTATCTAGCGTACTGTGCGAAAGATTGAAGCCCAAAGTCAAGGAACTGATTGCACCTTATTAGTGCGCCTTCAGACCTGGTAAATCGACTATCGATCAGCTCTTCACAATGCGATGGTTATCTGCTTTTTCATTGCCTTGGAGGTAAGTGGTGAATCCAACGCTGCTTGGATGTCTGAGGATATATGTTTATACCCCTCGACCGATTACAGAGTTCTCCAACAGGAAGCAACAGGCCTTCTCTGGTCCTAATAGCTCTGCTCGGAAGATATTAGTTGAGCTTGAAAGATGGTTGCAGCTGTAAGGCGACGTGGAGCTACAGTGGCAGCTGGACACGGCCTAGGTGCATCTGGTGGACACGGCCCGTTGTACTTTTCTTAGTTTTTAAAGTTGTATTGTTTGTCAAGTGCTTGCCACCACACTAGCGCTCCTCACGCTAGGATGGGTCTTATGACCGCTGGGTGGAGACACATCATAAGCTTTGACCTTAGGCCTGAGCTTCTGCTAACTATTTTCTTACACGAGTAGTATGCGAAGTATACATTCTCTACTCTTCTCTCAATATTGAATTTCCAGTTTAGCTTGTTGTCTATCTCGCCGCCAAGGTTCTTTTTTGTTGAGCGGGAGAGTTCAGTGGCATCCGGTGACGGCATTCAAAATTGAGGTATCTTGAATCTGGTGCTTAAGAGTATCAGTTCTGTCTTTCTTGTATTGATATTGAGGCCGTTCCCTGTCGCCCAGGTGTGTAACTGTTTAGCGCCTTCTAGGATTTCGCTTAACGTTGAGGGAAAAGACTCCAATTTTGTTGATTGCGAAGGCGGAGAACTCACACAGAGAGCTATTTTACTGGTGCGTGCACGCATACTGGGAATTGCGTGATTATGAGTGGATGCATGGTCGCCATTATTTTATTGCACAGGACTGTATCTTGAGCTGCACTTTGTATTAGTTAGATAGAGCGTGTACGAAATGTTGTATCTGAATATGTAGCGCAACAATAGCTCTGTGGTATCTATTGCGTATTGTTATGTGTATTGTAAATACATTTTTTGTTAATTTTTATTATAATCTTTTTAGTTAAATTTCTTATGCAAGTATTTGTTTGCACAAATGCGAACCTATCCAATGACTATCGTGTCTTTTTATTTTGTATTATTTTTGTGCACTGAGCTATTAAATGGCCTCATTTCGAGACTTTACTCGCATTTATTGCTACATTATCTTAATAAAGTGCATCGTTACTTAGACACACATATATATATTTTTATACTCAGTTGAGCAGAGCTCACAGAGTATATTAAGTTTGATTGGATAACGGTTGGTTGTACATATATAAAGGAATCGAGATAGATATAGACTTCCATATATCAAAATAATCAGGATCCAAAAAAATTTTGATTGAGCCATGTCCGTCCGTCCGTCCGTCCGTCCGTCCTTTAACACGATAACTTAAGTAAATTTTGAGGTATCTTGATGAAATTTGGTATGTAGGTTCCTGAGCACTCATCTCAGATCGCTATTTAAAATGAACGATATCGGACTATAACCACGCCCACTTTTTCGATATCGAAAATTTCGAAAAACCGAAAAAATGCGATAATTCATTGCCAAAGGCGGTTAAAGCGATGAAACTTGGTAGATGGGTTGACGTTATGACGCAAATAGAAAATTAGTAAGATTTTGGACAATGGGCGTGGCACCGCCCACTTTTACAAGAAGGTAATTTAAAGTTTTGCAAGCTGTAATTTGGCAGTCGTTGAAGATATCATGATGAAATTTGGCAGGAACGTTACTACTATTACTATATATGTGCAAAATAAAAACTAGCAAAATTGGATGAAGAACACGCCCACTTTTTAAAAAAAATTTTTTTTAATTCAAATTTTAACAAAAAATTTAATATCTTTACTGTATATAAGTAAATTAAGTCAAAATTCAACTCCAGTAATGATATGATGCAACAAAATACAAAAATTAAAGAAAATTTCAAAATGGGCGTGGCTCCGCCCATTTTCATTTAGTGTGTCTAGAATACTTTTAATGCCATAAGTCGAACAAAAATTTACCAATCCTTTTGAAATTTGGTAGGAGCATAGATTCTATGACGTTAACTGTTCTCTGTGAAAATGGGCGAAATCGGTGGAAGCCACGCCCAGTTTTTATACACAGTCCACCGTCTGTCCTTCCGCTCGGCCGTTAACACAATAACTTCAGCAAAAAACCGATATATCTTTACTAAACTTAGCCCACGTACTTATCTGAACTCACTTTATCTTGGTATAAAAAATGGCCGAAATCTGACCATAACCACGCCCACTTTATCGATATCGAAAATTAGGAAAAATGAAAAAAATGCCATAATTCTATACCAAATACGAAAAAAGGGATGAAACATGGTAACTGGATTGGTTTATTGACGCAAAATATAACTTTGGATAAAACTTTGTAAAATGGGTGTGACACTTACCATATTAAGTAGAAGAAAATGAAAAAGTTCTACAAGGCGAAATCTGTAGTGCGAATACAGCGAATACTGTTAGTGTTATTGAATATATAAATAAATTAGCAGTACCCGACAGATGATTTTCTGGATCACCTGATCCACATTTTGGTCGATATCGCGAGAACGCCTTCACATATACATCTAAGGGCCACTCGCTTTTAAAACCCTCATTACTACCTTTAATTTGATATCCATATCGTACAAACACATTCTAGAGTCAACCCTGGCCCACCCTAATGGCGATATCTCGAAAAGGCGTGCACCTATAGACCTAATGCCCACTCCCTCTTAAAATGCTCAGTAACACCTTTCGTTTGATACCCATATCGTAAAAACATTCTAGAGTCACCCCATGGCCCACCCTAATGGCGATATCTCGAAAAGGCGTCCACCTATAGACCTAATGTCCACTCCCTCTTAAAATGCTCAGTAACACCTTTCCTTTGATACCCATATCGTACAAACATTCTAGAGTCACCCCTGGCCCACCCTAATGGCGATATCTCGAAAAGGCGTCCACCTATAGACCTAATGCCCACTCCCTCTTTAAAATGCTCAGTAACACCTTTCGTTTGATACCCATATCGTACAAACATTCTAGAGTCACCCCTGGCCCACCCTAATGGCGATATCTCGAAAAGGCGTCCACCTATAGACCTAATGCCCACTCCCTCTTAAAATGCTCAGTAACACCTTTCGTTTGATACCCATATCGTACAAACATTCTAGAGTCACCCTTGGTCAACCTTTATGGCGATATCTCGAAAAGGCGTCGACCTATAGAACTGAGGATTACTCCGTTTTAAAATACTCATTACCACCTTTCATTTGATACCCATATCGTACAAACACATTCTAGAGTCACCCTGGCCCACCCTAATGGCGATATCTCGAAAAGGCGCCCACCTATAGACCTAATGCCCACTTTCTCTTAAAATGCTCAGTAACACCTTTCGTTTGATACCCATATCGTACAAACATTCTAGAGTCACCCCTGGCCCACCCTAATGGCGATATCTCGAAAAGGCGTCCACCTATAGACCTAGTGCCCACTCCCTCTTAAAATGCTCAGTAACACCTTTCGTTTGATACCCATATCGTACAAACATTCTAGAGTCACCCTTGGTCCACCTTTATGGCGATATCTCGAAAGGATTATTCCCTTTTAAAATACTCATTACCACCTTTCATTTGATACCCATATCGTACAAACACATTCCAGAGTCACCCCTGGCCCACCCTAATGGCGATATCTCGAAAAGGCGTCCACCTATGGACCTAATGCCCACTCCCTCTTAAAATGCTCAGTAACACCTTTCGTCTGATACCCATATCGTACAAACACATTCTAGAGTCAACCCTGGCCCACCCTAATGGCGATATCTCGAAAAGGCGTGCACCTATAGACCTAATGCCCACTCCCTCTTAAAATGCTCAGTAACACCTTTCGTTTGATACCCATATCGTAAAACATTCTAGAGTCACCCCTGGCCCACCCTAATGGCGATATCTCGAAAAGGCGTCCACCTATAGACCTAATGTCCACTTTCTCTTAAAATGCTCAGTAACACCTTTCGTTTGATACCCATATCGTACAAACATTCTAGAGTCACCCCTGGCCCACCCTAATGGCGATATCTCGAAAAGGCGTCCACCTATAGACCTAGTGCCCACTCCCTCTTAAAATGCTCAGTAACACCTTTCGTTTGATACCCATATCGTACAAACATTCTAGAGTCACCCTTGGTCCACCTTTATGGCGATATCTCGAAAGGATTATTCCCTTTTAAAATACTCATTACCACCTTTCATTTGATACCCATATCGTACAAACACATTCCAGAGTCACCCCTGGCCCACCCTAATGGCGATATCTCGAAAAGGCGTCCACCTATGGACCTAATGCCCACTCCCTCTTAAAACGCTCAGTAACACCTTTCATTTGATTCCCATATCGTACAACTAGAGACACCCCTGGTCCACCTTTATGGCGATATCTCGAAACGGCGTCCACCTAGGGAACTAAGGATCACTCCTTTTCAAAATACTCATTAACAGCTTTCATTTGATACCCATATTGTACAAACATATTCTAGAGTCACCCCTGGTCCACCTTTATGGGGATTTCTCGAAAAGGCGTTCACCTATAGAACTAAAGCCCATTCCCTTTTAAAATACTCATTATCACCTTTCATTTGATACCCATATCGTACAAACACATTCTAGAGTCAGCCCTGGTCCACCTTTATGGCGATATCCCTAAATGGCGTCAATCCATAGAACTATGGCCTACTCTCTCTTAAAATACTCTTTAATACCTTCCATTTGATACACATGACATACAACCACATTCCAGGGTTACCCTAGGTTCATTTTCCTACATGGTTATTTTCCCTTATGTTGTCACCATAGCTCTCAACTGAGTATGTAATGTTCGGTTACACCCGAACTTAGCCTTCCTTACTTGTTAATAAATTTTTTCTGTTTATTTTCCATTGCTTTTGCTGTTGTTTATATTGTTTTGTGACCGATGCCATTGGTGATGATTTGCGCGCGTTAACGAGTTGTTTTTGTAATAATATCTTTAGATATCGCTATGTGCAATATTCTTTTATATTATGTATTACAGCTGATGAATTTACGCGGGTTCCAGACCGGGTACTTTTTAGAACCGGGTATTTTTTCAGAACCGGATGGTTTTAGAACCGGGTACTTTTTTGGTACCGGTTACTTTTTACAAACTGAGTATTTTTTGAAACATTTTACTTTTTATTAAGCGGATTTTTTTTGGAATCGGGTACTTTTTCGGAACCGGTACTTTGTTAAACCGGTTACTTTTTCAGAACTGGGTACTTTTTATTAACCGGGTACTTTTTTGGTCCCGGGAACCGAGCATTTTTGATTAACCGGATTTTTTTTAACTGTGTACTTTTTTGAACCGGGTACTTTTGATTAACCGAGTACTTTTTCGGAACTGGGTATTTTTGAATAACCGGGTACTTTTTTGGTACCGGTTAATTTTTATTTCCTGGAACCTGGTACTTTTAGTTAACCGGGTTTTTTTTGGAACCGGGTACTTTTTAGGTACCGGTTACTTTTTATAAACTGGGTATTTTTTGGAACAAGGTACTTTTAATTATCCGTGTTTTTTTTGGAACCGGGTACTTTTTCATATCCGGGTACTTAGGCTAAACCGGGTACTTTTTCAGTACCGGGAATTTTTTTGTATGTACATAGATATGTGCACGTAAACAAGTATTATGCTATTTTTAGTAAGTACAAAAAGAACAAGAGAAGCATTGATTCACCCGTGTAATACCCGGATACCCGGGTTTCTGCGTATCAACAGCTCTAGTATGTATGCGCATTTTATAAATCTTTTTTAAAATTTAGCTATCTCCAAAGGTGTTTCGCAATAAATTTATCGCATCGAATAAGCTTTCGCTCAACAATTTGCGCTCATCCATCCAAACGTCCATCCATTCATCCATCTAACCTTTAGTTATACATATGTACTTATTGCAGATATATATGTAGATATGTAGTTACTAATTGTATTTTTTTTTATTCGCATCGCAATTGCGTCCATATCTGTCATGTTCGTATCACATGTCACATTGTCATTCTTGTCATTCGTTTACGTCTTTTATTACAATTTTATTTTGCTTTGAATTGTGTTGACTTTTTTGTTAGTATTTTAGCTTTGGGTTCCACTTTTTTATTTAAATGGGTTTTTATTTAAAATATATTATTTAAAAGGTTTGTTATAATATGTATACACAAATGCATGTATGCTATACTTACGAACGAATTGTATACCAGAGCTCCACAATAACTGTTTTCAAGAGAGAAGTTTTCATTCTCCAGATGAAACAGTTCAGTTCGCTCTCCGAAATTGCCTCTTTGTATGCCACATCGCAGTGGGGTATATGCGAGGCCAGTTTACTCTCCGAAATTGTTTCTTTGTATGCCACATCGCAATGGGGTATATGCGAGGCCACAAAATCTGTAAACAAAGAAAAGCGGCATTGTGGGGTATTATCATCAAAGCTGTGGACTGTGATTGGTAATCAACCAATTGTTTGTAACATGTAGGGGTAACCTTACAAGAAAAGTACAGCACAAAATTTCTAGATATATTTCCTAGAAATAAGTTTTCGTGAAAACTCCATGTAGAAGAGAGAGCGAAGAAAGCCCCCAGCCAAACAAAAAAGTAAGTATACCAAAACAAACTTGGGCGTGTATGCAGAGTATCAATAATTAGCATAACGGGAGCCCTAAAAGCTGCACCGAGAGCAGCATTGCATACTATTCTGCAAATCCCGCCTGCAAATTTAAGGCGTTAGCAAATGCAAAAAGGCTTAAGGCTTCGCGGCTGCTTGAGTGCAGGCCGTATGGCCATATATAGCAACATAGCTTCATTTAATATAGGGCGAACGAACTACATGGTTCCGTGCCTGACTTTCAAAAGAGATCTTGCTGCCACAATGAACTGAAGTATTGGCGCAAGGGTTCGGAATTGCCATATTATACTATACACGTATATAACATTGGTTCCCAAGTAACGGAGTGGGTCGGGTCTGCTGCTTACTGTGCCGATATTGAAATAAATAGATCCTACATGCTTTCATATCAGTACAATGTCTTTCAAGAGGAAACTGTAGCCGTGAAGAAATCAGCAGAAATTCTGGAGGAAGTGTGTTTAAGCTGCAGTCACATCAATATGCATACATATGTCTTGACAGACAGACGGTGCTCAAAGCAATGATCTCACATAGTACTTCACAAAAGTGTTCTGGAATGCACAGAAGCATTGAGCGAAGCCCAGACTGGACCATACATCTATACTGGGTTCCAGGTCATATAGGGAAATGTAGATAAGTTATGAAAGGAGGGCGGGTGCAGCACTCGATGAATCGAAGGGGAGAAATAAAAAAGAGACAGAAGTTGGATATGATACGTCAAGCAGAAAGGTGTGGATAGAAGCGCGGGGCTGCAAATTTTTTAAGATTATGTGCAAATCCTGCGAGGTTAGACGCTTAATGTTTCTAATATCTCTAAAGGCTCGCGATGCGAAAACTAAATGTTTATAAGCTAGGTTTCGTCAGTAACAGCAGATGTAGGAAGTGCGACCTACAGGAAGAAACGGTTGACACGTTCTGTGTTCGTGCACTGCGCTCGCGAGGTCAAGGCTTCGGCTGCTAGAGGCGGCAGAGCTGTCAGATGTCATGAACGGTTTATCCCTCCTTTATTCTAATTCTTGACTTTCCACAACATGTCTTCGAAGAAACGATGACAACTTGTAAAAAAGTTAGTACTCACTTATTAGCAGAATTTCTGTTCTCCTTGAAAACCTCTTTTTTTTATTTTCAATTGATTGAGAGTTATTCGAGAGCTCTGCTGTATACAAATAATTTTCAATATAAATAAAATAATAAAATTTTCAATATAAGTACATTTTTTATCGCTTTAAATTCATCAACTGGACACTTAATAAAAATATTTAAATTGTTATTTGAGTAGACATCGGACTTAACTAGAGCGAGATGGACAGGTGAGCGAGCATCCCGGTAGATATGTACATATATGTATATGTGCAGACATATACAATGAGCTGGTCGATTTGTATGGTAGAGGTTTACGCCGATCACTTTATCGGCGGCGGCGGCGTAGGCGGCGCGCCGGTGTTCTTACTTTAAAAGCTTGATTTTTCTATTTAAAAAAATAATATTTAGGAAAGGTTTTGTTTATATGTATTTAAGGAAATCAACGTGTTGGCCATTTCGGAAATATCCGGTGTTTTTGTATCAAAATCTCGCAGACCGTTCCAAAATTTTCAGGAGTAGCTCCTTGCGAAGGGATTCTCTCTCGTCCGCATGCTCCAGAGAGGCTTCGAACCTAACCCCGGTCTTTGGAATTGGTATTGCTGCGTCTGCTGAAAAGAAATTGAGATACATAAAATAGTCACACTTTTGCCTGTATATCTCGTGCAAAGCGTAGTTTCACCTAGGGTTAACTCCTAATAATCGTCGCGAACACAATTTCTTTAAATCATTTGGCGGTCACGCATAAAGGCGACTTAGGGTTGCTATGAATGGTCTATTAATACTCATGACTATCGTGGCACAGGGCGCCTCTAGTTTTTTCGGCTGTTTTTAAGAGCTAAAATTTACGATGTGCGAACAGTAGGAATCGCTACCACCAGTCGCTACCACGCCTCCTGAGCCTCACACCATATGCCAGTACAGAAGCTATAGGACTGCGACTTCGAACTCATACCTTCGTCGACGTCACTTTCCTAGAAGCTCTAGGTGTAGCTCCAAAGACTTTCCAACGGATGCTTTTGTCGCGCTGTGCTGCCGAGCTACACTTTGAAACGTTAGGGAGTGACTATTCGGCCAAAGATGCCGCCCTCAAAATCATAAGCAGTCTAAGTGGATGTCATTGCGTCATGGGTGAAAATCCGTATAATCCTCGGCGCATCTACATAATTAAAATTTTACAAGGACTCTGGATAAAATTTTTAAAATGTAGACCAAAGATTGCAGACGTTTGTGTTCACATCATTGATTTCAATAGTCTTCGTTAAATCAAATTTAGAATGAAAATCGACGGATTTTAAGTTGAAAGTTGTTAACTACAGTTTTCCGGCATTACGATATAGGAGCTCATTATGGATGACCGCGTAGCTTCAGTTTTCAGACAAGTTCGACTGTCCGCTACGTTAGGGTAATATCACACACGGTCATTAGTTCCACTGTCTTGGGATTTTGCTTCACCACTTTGAGTGTTCTTGCGAGGGACAAAGCCTCACCTGGTAAATATATGTGCCTACGTATTCACAATTGTAAAAGGAGCCGTAACGTGCAGGTGATATTTAAACTTTGTTGATAGGCTATAATCAATGTGATTCACTCCAAGGGCACTAGTTTTGGATAGGGCCGCCAACTGTAGGAAATGTCAAACCGGGAGACTTGGGTGTTGAAGAATGAAGTGTGAAAATCAAAATTAACATTTCAGAGCTATTGTATAGTTTCGCAAATAACAACAGATGTTTGAATGTAAGCCCAAGTGATTTTTCAAACCCTTCTCATACGTACATATAGTTCCTCAACTTAAGATGAGGTAAGAATCATTTCAAAGGAGAGTTTAAACCCCTGGAACCTACTAAAGGATTTTGCATCACTGATTTCGCTTATTCTTGAGGACAGTTTAAAAACATGTTCGCCTTGAGTCATTTTATTTGAATTAATTTGTTCATTACTAATTTTTTCAAAACTGCAAAGTGAGCATATAAATTTATTATATAACTTTTCTTTTAGTATTTTGTTTTAATAACTTGGTGAATTGGGGGATGGAAAGTCCTTGTTAAGCTGACATCGAAAGCGCCTGTTTTTTTAAATAACTTTTGAATAGTTATAAAGAGTTAAATTTCGCAATTAGTTTCTTATAACTGGCAGTGATGCGCATCCGTTGATACGACTTTCGACCATATCCGAACAATTTTGGACATGAACAATAAATGGCCTAAACAGTCTTAAACGAGTAGAAAATATAGTAACGCGCCGGACTCCGCGCCGCCACGCCGATATTTTTGACATTCGGCGGCGGCGTGCGAAAAACGACCAAAATCGGCGGCGGCGGCGGCGTTTATCGGCGGCGTATATCTCTATTGTATGGACGAAAGTTAACCGATATCGCGCCTACAATTTTTCGATAGGATTTGGGCTCAGGAAAAAAAGTTCCACTACGCATACCCAAACAAATAATTTTTGAGCCTGCGACATTTCATTTTTTTTTACTCTTTTTCGACTTTGATTTTTAAGGTTTTTTTCATGACCTACTAAAAAAAATTTCATTTGATTGTAAAATTTACATGTATACCTTGTCCGGCAAAAACATTTTTTTGTAAGTTATGAAAAAAACCTAAAAATCAAGTCGGAAAAAGTCGAAAAAAATGAAATTCGCAGGCTCGAAAATATCTTTTTGGTTATGTTTTTTTTTCCTGAGCCCAAATCCTATCGAAAAATCGATGGCGCGATATCGGTTAACTTTCGTCCATTCAAATCGACCCACCCTATTACATACACATAATTATACCTGTAGGCCCTTTAGAAACGCAGTCGGTTAAGTACCAGGGATAACAGTGACAGTGATAACAGAGTTTCTTGTCTTGCAGGGAAATGACGCCTCTTCATAGAGAGCGGAGAAATAAAGGAAATATCTAAGTCACTTGGCTGCTACTATTTTTTACACAAGAAATATATACGCAATTTTACTTGAGCGTTTCTTATGAGCTGGATACATAACTTAAGAAGGTTTTACCAAATCTCCCTCCTATTGGTTCTCTCACATACCAATCTAAAGACGCTGAACAAACCTCCCTTCGCTTAAAGCATACTCTTTTGTATAAACTGTATATTTATATTTGTAAAGTCACTCTATAAACTATCTCAAACTCACTTCTATGAAATCATATGTAAGATTATTACCGGGTTGTGGACTTGGAACCGATCGATGCGAAAATAACCAATTAATGGTGCAATTTACTTTTTTCCTTGTCTGCTTGTATTATATATAACACATTGGAAGAGAAATTACATAAAGACAACCAGAAACAAGTAAGGACGGGTCTGTCTTTGGCTGTGCCGAAGACTTCATACCTTTGATGAATGGGGCTGAAAAATAATCTTATCCCGTTCGTAATCTCCAAATAATCGAATGTATAAGATAAGAAATATATAGTGAACAGATGTACATACATACCTAAACGATTTTTAAGATAAATATAAAATAAAAAATGGCAAAAAACCCCCTTATCTGAACGATCGGTTGTATGGGATATATATTATATATAGCTTCGATCGAAATGATTTTTACAGGAAATCTTCTATGACATATTAGAATATATATCACCAAGTTTCACGTTTTTATTTGGGAAACTAAGGGAGAAATGGCTAAAAACCTTTCTATCTGAACAACCGGTTGTATGGGATATATACTATATTTAGCTCGATCAAAGTGATTTTTTCAGAAATTTCTACTATATGTTATTATATATCACCGAGTTTCACGTTTATACTTCTAAATTAAGGGAGAAATTGCCAAAAATGTTTCTATCTGAACCATCGATTGTATGGGATAACTATATATAGCTTCGATCAAAGTGATTTTTTTCAGGATATCTTCTATGATATATCGAATATATATCACCTAGTTTCACGTTTATACTTTCTAAATTACGGCAGGAATGACCAAAATCGTCTTATCTGAACGATCGGTTGTATGGGAGATATATGTTATAGTGGTCCGATCCTACCGGATCCGACAAATGTCTAATATAATACAAAAGTACATCCTTGTGCCAAATTTCATTCAGATATCTCAAAATTTGGGGGATTGGTTTGCGTTCAAACAGACAGACGGACAGACGGACGGACAGACAGACATGGCTATATCAACTCAATTCGTCGCCGTGATCAATTCGGTATACTTAATGGTGAGTCTATCTTCTATATTTCTCAACGTTACAAACATCGGACCAAAGTTAATATAACATTTCATGTTCATGAAAGTTATAAAAGAGTAAACTTGCCTAGCTTGATTTGTAATACAGCTTCGGTAGATTTCATAAAAGGGTATCAGCCAGTAAGTTGGTTTCAGCAAAAACTCCTAGAAGATGCAGGCGGAGGCGCCTCGAAAAAGCTTTCACTTCCGCGGCAATATTATATTGTGGCGAATATTAGCAGTTTTATGCATCACTATGCTGCTACTAAATAAATGCACAACAGCAATAAAGCAAGCAGCCACACTTATGTACATGAACACATCAGATCAAGCAGCCTCACATACACATAACCAGCAGCTTGAAGCAAAGTGATTATTTCACATACACTACACGTTATCATCAGCTAAGACCAGAAGTGGTTACTACACATACAAATGCATATACCTAAATAACCAAGTATGAGATACAACTGTCCCAGAAGACATGTTCGTGAAAAGTCTAGATCTTAGGAGAAATATGCGAACGACGCACAGAGAGCATAAAGCAGCGCACGCTGAGGTATAAGAATCAGGAATTTCTCAAAATTCGTTACAATATAATATGCCTTAGCTCTGACCTGGCCCGAGGGTATGCTCCTGTTGTATCTGCCACTTAAAAACATTTTCATAGAAACAACAAACCTCGGATGAGCACTCTTTTTCTGATGACCATCACGGCAAACGTTTAATTGACTATGCTTTTAAATAACATTATGTGAGGGGATGTACCTAGGGCGTCCGAACTCTTTAAGGATATGGTAAAGTTGTCCGGCTATGTGATTTGGATGATGTCTACGCCAAAGCAAGGACCCACATCATCGCCATACAGGAGGTCTGATGGATGGAACAGGCAAGAAAGGACTTTGCGACGTCTTCTACAGTGGCCACATGGACAAAACGCGCAATTCGGAGCCAAGGTGTGGATTTTGTGGTGGGAAAGAAACCTCTGCGGCAAATTAATGTCGTCCGCCAGGAATTTTATCAAAACATCCCATGGATCAGGGCAGATTCCTGCAAGAATAATAATGGCGTCCTGGTAACTGACGTACAGATTTGTAGTGTGTAGGTAAGTTGTGGTGGGAACACCTCTGCTCATTGCGAGGTGGAAACCGACCCTATGATCGAATTGCCGATGGCGGAAAGCACATTCCGGCGCCCGACTATGACGAAGTGAGAATAGCAATATCCCAGCTAAGGAATAACAAAGCCCAGTAGGGAAGCATTACACGCCGAGCTGTTCAAACACGGAGGCGAAGAGTTGGTGAAAAACATGCATCAAATCCTATACAAATATGGTCGAATGAGCACATGTATCCAGATTGGAACTTAAATGTGCTCTAGCCCAATCTACAAGATCCACAAGGCGGTCCCTCAAAATTCACCAATCACTGTGCACTCAGCCGGCTTTATATCGCTTATAAGGTTCTATCTAGCGGCCTATGTGAGAGATTGAAGTTTTAAGTCAACGAGCTGATTGGACCTTATCACTGCGGCTTAAGCCTTGGTAAATCTACCATCGACCAATATTCACTATGCGCCAGATCCTGGACAAGACTCATAATAACAGAATAGAAGTTCACCATCGTTTCTTCGACTGTAAATTTGCCTTTGGTAGTGCGAAAGATGTTTTTATGCTGCTGTGTCTGAATTTAAGTTTCCTGTCAAATTTATAAGGCTCTGCCAAATGACGTTGAGCTACACCATCAGCTCCGTGAGGTTGGGGAATGACCGAAGCGACGAAACCAAATAAGGACTGTCTGAAGCGAAGTCGACTCCTTTTCGTGTGATTTCTTGTACTGAATGCTGAAGAAGTTAACTCTAGCAGCAGAACAAACCGTATTCAAGGCATTGCAGTTTGAAAGCAAAGAAAGTGGGAGACTTTCGCTGATTTGGGAGACATTTGAAGAAGACTTGATACTCCCCTTGATGCTCTCAGTTGATGTCAGTTGTAACGAAACAGGGATAGCTGACGTGACTTGTTGCGAATGGGGTAAAATCGCTTGAGCGATTAAGCGCCAGTTAATGTGTGGTTTTGCTTAAACCCAGTGAGGCATAGCTTTGACACCCAAGCAGCACAACAGCGGCTAAATGAGAGTATCTCACGAAGTCGGTTGTATGCATTTATGATCGCAAAAGCTCGACTTATTTCCAATTTTTGCTGAAATATGGCCAGGAAGGTTATCTCGATAAAATAGCATAGAAGATCGATTGTTATCACATTAAGGCCGTTTTCGAGAAGGACATGAAACTTCGACTCCTTCGTTTAATAAGGAAAGAAATTAACACATCTAACACTTCAAACGGTGCCTATTCACACTCTCATCCTACGACCAAAACTTCCATACCTAAACAACTGTAAAAATAAAACATTTGGCATTCATTTAAATTAAATTTATTAATATCACAAACAAATCCCAAAGGAGCTGCAGCTTTCATCTTTAACTACCTTTAAATTTTTGATATGCATATTTACATATACACACATACATGCATATAAGCATTTCACTCATGAACTCTGCACCCTGTATTGCTGTAACTGTCGTTTGTTCATTGTCGATATTGATGAGACTCATTTCATAATGCAAAACGTCGTAAGCAACTTATACTCGTACTTGCCTTACTACCTACCAGTCGCAAAATAGACAAAACAACCCAGCCCACATTAATTGTCATAGCCTTGGCAAATGTACGCGCTTACAGCCCACAAACTGTATTTTCGTTGCACTTGAAATCTCGCCACATTTGTTGTCTTTGCCGCTGCTGCTGCTGCTTCAAGCGCTTACATCGATGATTCATCCCCAAACTGCCAAGTGCAGTCGACATTCAACAACCGCATAAGGATGCATAAGGATAACTGTGTGTATGTATATTGTGTGAATGTAAGGTGTGTGTGCGCGTGTGTGTGTGTTTGCATGTAATAAATGTGTTGCTGTATGTTTCCAGTTTCTTTCCAACAATTTTCAATGGCATTTGGAGTGGCCATAAATCCTCGTAACTGTATTCGACAACTTCGAAAAACAAAAGAAAAGAAATACAATCACAATTTCATTTGTAGGTATCATATCACTCTCACTCTTCTGCCGAATATTGCTCATATTGTTTTCATGCCTTTTCCTCTTGTTTATTGTTTTTGTAATTACAATTATTGCTACTGACACTGTTGCTGATGATGATCTACGGCAAATTTATGCAAATATTTGAGAATTCAATAAATTGCATTTATGTTCATGCTAACGCGGTTATGTTGAGTACTTTTGCTGTTGTTGTTGTTCGTTTGGATAAGTAACAATAGTTTGTTGGGGTTTTCGAACTGCGTTAAGAAATCTAAAAAATTTAGAAAAATGCTGATTTTAGATAACAGAAGGGACTCTTCAAACTAGGTTAGGTTGAACTGGCCCGTCAATAAAAACTTCACATAGACCGAGTATGTCCAAAATGCTACCAGAATTTGTTTGACGACCAAACAGAAAACCGCAATGAGGTACTAGGACTTACGCTACAAAATAACTCCGTCCTTTTGGCAAACGCTAGAAGTTATCTAGCACCTAGCTTAATAGCTGCCTTGAGATCTGCCTATTGTGCCGCCCCTAGTCGCTGGAGCCTTGCCGTCGCCAACGCACTTCCTAAACCTGTTTTTATTGACGAGGCCTAACTTGAAGTCTTCTCTCTTCTCTCAGTTTGTGAGTCTAACATCGTAGGATTTGCACATGATCTTACAAATTTTGCAGGCCCGCGCTTCTGTCCACACACTACCTGCTGGATGGATAAAATGCAACTCCTGTCCCCTCTTTATTTCTCACTAACGGATAGTTTACGTCTTTCGTCGATTTCTTTTTTGATAAATCATCGACCTTTTCGTTACATTCTATCTATTTATTACCGGAAACCCTGTAGCGAAGTCTCTTGAATGCTTGTTTGCAATCCAGAACACTTCTTGATGAAGTACTATCTGAGATGTTTACCTTGATCGAAAGCTGACTATCGAAATACATATTGATGCGACTGCAGATTAAGCACGCTTTC
>JARSSU010006105.1:0-26778 GCA_029619165.1 Eurosta solidaginis
TATGTGCGTTTGTAGTTTTCGAACGTTGTTGTGTAATAACAGTGAGAATATTGGGTAGAGATAATAATCTTTAGCACAAATTTGACCAAATAAGGTTCTTCTTAAATAAACAATTCTTTAACTATTTTGAATGCATTCACCTTTAATTTAACAAGTGAAAAAACTCATATTAACATGACAGAGAAATCTCCCTCTCCCTCACATTCATAATACCTACTTTTCTCCCATAACACGCGTTTCCGCTTTTTCGAAACATTGTCAGAATAGGAGGATAAGGGAAAAGTTAAAAACTCACAGGAATTGTTATTAGAATACTGAGGAATGGAGAAGGGCAGACAATCTCGCACGAAATTTTCGTTTAGAATTGGGCTGAAATAGTCAGCAATTAGCATAGCAGACCTAACTGTGGTGTGTCTTACATATCTCTAACTTTGAACACCGTTACCTTCTTATTTAATTAACGCTTAACCGTTTTAAACAGGCTTGGGTTAAACTGTCAATTGCTCCGCAATTTAAATCCTTTTCACTTATCGTTACAGCGAGTGGGGCTGCCCTCTTCCCCTGCTGCCCTGGGCGCGTTTCCGTTAAAAATAACTGCCATAGCGTAGCATAATCTTTTCATTCGCATAACTCGGCTAGCAACTGCTGCGTTTTATCTGCTGGTATAAGTTGATGTCTGCGTAAGCTCGTACACTTGACTCGTCGCCAATGCGTAGAGGTTTGAATCTTTCGAAGAACTTTTCCCTCGAACACTCCCATAGCTGCCTTCATCTGACGTAGTATGGTGGCATGCTTCTGCTTCCATATAACGGCACGAGTACGATTAAAAGTGACTTGTAGGTATGATTTTTCGTAGTGTCGAGAGAGAGAGGACTTTACTTCTCAATTGCCTACCTTATCAAATAAAAAATTTATAGCAAGCAAATGTAGTGGATTTCTCCGCTGGATTTCAAAGCTGGTGGGTTTGTGTGAATGTGTTTTCAAATAAACGAAGTCTGTACTATTTCGAAATTATGGCTGCCAACAGTGGCGTGGTTGCTAGGACTGGAATTGAGCAAAACTCTTGCTTGAGACAGCGATACTTCGTTTGTCCTCATTACACCATCCGATGTGTTCCCAGATTGGAATAAGCAGAACATTGGGGCGGGTGTTCAGCTCGACGATATCACCGTCGTCAAGCATACGCTAGTAATTGCCAGCACTTTATCAGATATAATAATTATAGAATATTGTCCAGAGCGGTAAGTTTGAGCTAATTAGAATTTTTCTGCAGCATCAAATTAAGGAAACGCACGATAGGGGTCACCATTTCACCAGATTTCAACGGCTCGGAGAGGTCTTGCCAATTTCTGAATTGGTGATGGTGCTGATCAGGTCATTTGCAGAGCGTTCAGTTTGCGAGGAAACCAAATTCAGACATAGCGATATAGGAACTGCCTCCTTTTTCGTGCTGTCAAAGGCGGCTTTAAAATCGCGAAGAGGTTCATTCAATATGATGTGCGGTCAATTCTTTTTTGCACCGCGTTTTCCTAAGATTTAAACGAATAGTGAAAATTGGTCGATGGTAGCATTACAAGGTTTGAAGCCGCACTTGATAAGGTCAGTCATCGATTCACGTTGAGCTACATTTCTTTCACACAATATGCTTGACAGTTGCGCAGTTGTACGAAAGCAAGATATTTAATTCGTTATTGGTTTGCTCCAATCGCGCACGTGTGTGAGTTCAAGCTCGATATTTGTGGTTTGTTTTCGAACAGGAAATTACATTAAGAGGAGCAGTGTTCGCGTAAAAATTACAGTGGGAGAAACGAACCCCTATTGCATTTATTTCTATATGTATCCACTATCGGCTTTCTCATATATGTGTTTCTCACATCAATATGCAGGTTTATATGTGGTATTAGGAATAGGACGTTGTACTATACAGCGTTCAGATGATTCGTCCCGTAGTTTTGGTGTTGTAGACCACAGTTATTTGTTTTACTTGTGTCATTTAGGCAAAGTTTGTTTTGAAGCATGCGAAATTACCATAAATAAATACGACGTGGTATGGGGAGTTTGCCATACAACATATTATTTATGCGAATATTTATTTGCTTTAAACCTAAAATCAAATGAAATCCAACACAACTGTTTACATTTTCCGCCCCCCCCCGCACGCCCCCCCCCGCCAAATGCCAATATTGTTGTTCTTTAATTACCTCACGCACTCGTAAAATATTTTGCCAACTCTTGTCGGCTTGCGAACATTTATGTATAATTTAATTCTATCCCAGTACGTACACTACTTACTTACCCATACATTATGCTCATGATCTTAATATTTTGTGACACTTAATATCATAATGTAGAGCAAAATGCGGTGCATTTATATTATGAATGATGATATGATGACTTGATGCAGCTGTCATTGACCAAATAGTTTGATACCCGTTTATAATATTAAGTATGCATGGTTTACTTAGGTCTTCAAATTAATAAAGCAAATATGCTGTGAAATTACATGATGCTCATGATGGGAATATGAACAGAAGGCTACCACAGTTTTAATATTGATTTCATTATCGTTTGTTTTACATGTGGTTGTACATATTTAAACTTTCAGAGGAAACTCCATCTTCCATCAAGGAGTGACAGGCAAATAACAACTTATCAACAATCACAATATGTGAAAATATATCTGAGTACCGTGTATGTTGTTTTTTACTCGTAACATAAGACTTTAAAACATCTACGTTAGATCCTTGTAACGAATGTGGGATTCCACTTATCTCACACCCTTCTGCTAACCCGTCCAATCGCTAAGTGTTGTAATAAATAAATACTAAAACACTCACATATTCTGTATTTGTGCAAAATGCTCTCTATTAGCCTACTTGGGAGTAGTACAATTTTTTTTAATTCGGAATAAGCGTTTCTATTGATTATCAAGCCGGCCTTTTATGTTTGCCTTAAAAAATAAAAGTCCGAGATGTAACTTCTATTTCCGGACTTTTATTTTAGAGTAGATGTTAAATTCCCATAACCGTAGTATAGCACTGGATGAGCATTTCATTTTCTTATAGAGTCACCGCATTCCTAATGGCTAGCAACTTCCGCTTGGAATACACTGCATGATCCGCCTACTTAAACTTGCGGCTAAAACATTTAGCTCTGTACAAAAGAGCCACCCGCCTCCAACCTTTCCGTCTAACTCGACCGTCATGACAACTTAACCGGTCCCATGCCCCAGATAATCCTCTTTCCTACTCCTCTCTGGGTGGAATGACTGGGTTGAAGGTTGTATAGGGAGCAGTATCGGCATCACATAGTCCGTCCTACTCCTGTATAAAGGTTCGAAACGGTAAGAGGCTAGTTGTCCGAATGTCAGGAAGCCGCATACCATAGCACGGTACCGGACTAACACACCGTGCTCGGCCGCCTTTCCGCGATATCTACTGGATATATGCTCAGCATGACGTTCAGTGCAAGGTAGGTGTATGATTCGGAGAGACGCGCACTGATACCGATCAGCGCCGTCCGATGCACTGACACTAACATTTTGGAGGTGCTCGCCGTGCCCAGCGCTTTCCACCAGACCAGCACCCCATAGAGCAGAATCGGTGTGACCACGATCTCATAAAGCCAGTGTACTACTCCTGGCGAGAGTCCCCATCTCTTCCCCATCTGTTCCCATGTTGTAGATAAGTAGTAGCGCGAAGGCAAAGTTCTACAAAATAATACCCAACAGAGCAAATATCAATATATTTTTGTTTTTGCTCTCCTTGCTGAGCATAAGAAATGCTATCCCTTTTATATGCTACGGCTCTATTCTATGCTCTATCATGTTCAAAGCCGGGACAATAGCAAAAAAACAAGTAAGGACGGGACTGTCTTCGGCTGTGCGAAGACTTCATACCTTTCATGGATGGGACTGAACAATAATCTTATCCCGTTCGTAATCTCCAAATAATCGGATGTATAAGATAAGAAATATATAGTGAACAGATGTACATACCTAAACGATTTTTAAGATAAATATAAATAAAAAATGGCAAAAAACCCCCTTATCTGAACGATCGGTTGTATGGGATATATATTATATATAGCTCCGATCGAAATGATTTTTACTGGAAATCTATGATATATTAGAACATATATCACCAAGTTTCAAGTTTTTATATTGGAAACTAAGGGAGAAATGGCCAAAAATGTTTCTATCTGAACGATCGGTTGTATGGGATAGTATATACTATATACTATAGCTCCGATCAAACTGCCTTTTTCATGAAATCTTCTATGATATATTAGAATAAATATCACCAAGTTTAACGTTTTTATATTGGAAATTAAGGGAGAAATTGTCTAAAAATCTTTCTATCTGAACGATCGGTTGTATGGGATATATACTATATATAGCTCCGATCAAAGTGATTTTTTCAGAAAATCTTCTATGATATATTAAAATATATGTATATCACCGAGTTTCACGTTTATACTTTCTAATTAAGGGAGAAATGGCCAAAAATCTTTCTATCTGAACGATCGGTTGAATGGGATATAACTATATATAGCTCCGATCAAAGTAATTTTTTCAGGATATCTGCTATGATATATTAGAATAAATATCACCAAGTTTAACATTTTATATTTGAAACTAAGGGAGAAATGGCTAAAAATCTTTCTATCTGAACGATCGGTTGTATGGGATATATATTATATATAGCTCCGATCGAAATGATTTTTTCATGAAATATATGATATATTAGAATAAATATCACCAACTTTAACGTTTTTATATTGGAAATTAAGGGAGAAATTGCCAAAAATTTTTCTATCTGAACGATCGGTTGTATGGGATATATACTATATATAGCTACGATCAAAGTGATTTTTTCAGAAAATCTTCTATGATATATTAAAATATATATCACCGAGTTTTACGTTTATACTTTCTAAATTAAGGGAGAAATGGCCAAAAATCTTTCTATCTGAACGATCGGTTGTATGGGATATAACTATATATAGCTCCGATCAAAGTGATTTCAGGGATATCTTCTATGATATATTAGAATATATATCACCGAGTTTCACGTTTATACTTCCTAAATTGCGGCAGGAATGACTAAAATCGTCTTATCTGAACGATCGGTTATATGGGAGATATATGTTATAGTGGTCCGATCCTACCGGATCCGACAAATGTCTAATATAATACAAAAATACATCCTTGTGCCAAATTTCATTGAGATATCTCAAAATTTGAGGGACTAGTTTGCGTTCAAACAGACAGACGGACGGACAAACGGACATGGCTATATCAACTCAGTTCGTCGCCCTGATCAATTCGGTATACTAATGGTGATCTATCTTCTATATTTCTCAACGTTACAAACATCGGACCAAAGTTAATATACCATTTCATGTTCATGAAAGGTATAAAAAAACTCCGGAGTAATATAGCATTTTCAATTACTTAGTTGATAGTTTTATAAAGTAATCCAACATTAACTTAATTCAAATATCCAAAACTACCCTTTGATTCAATTTATTTACGGTCTAACGAAAATATAACATTTTTTATTTTATTTTTTAGGTAAGTACCTACACGTAAAATCAAAATTTCATATATAACATTAACAGTAAGTACATCCATCTAGTATATCTGCTAAGTCTTATAACCGATCAGAAAATGCGGCTCAAATTTGTCAAGAGCCTGTTTAGATTTTGCCTCTTAAGATACTGGCAATTTGATTCAGATTTGGTTGCATTTTAGCTATGGAAACTATGATTAAAGTCAAGACCCTCAGTACCAAGACAACTAGCTCTGAGATGCCCACGAAGTTTGCAAAATTAGCGTACCCCACAGTCTGTCCATGAAATTCTTGTTTTGTACTCAGAGAAAAAACGGCGTTCTAATATCAAGCACTATCGGACATTTTTCAAGTTATCGGGCTCTTACTTTTTTGTTAATTAAAAACGAATAGTTTTTCTTGAATACGTACATCCGTACTTACAATAACTTAATTGATCGTAAACTGTCAACCATTTTCATAAGCATAGCGTGGAAGACTAACACGTTTCGTTATTCGCGTGGAAAACAGCTCGTTTTTGCGAGGTGGACTGGAACAATTCGCTGTACGCTTGGAACACCAACGAATCCGTTTCTTTGTGTGGAAGACTAGCATGTTTCAACCGTGTTATTTTCGACGCAAATAATCGAAATGTGTTAGTTTGCCACTCAGAGAAGCGAAATGTGAAACGTAATAGTCTTCCATGGGATCAACGATGTACGAACACTGTTCTATTAACGAAAAAATGTTCTTAAATAGTTTGAAGGGAAAAAAACTGTCCACGATCCTTAATAAAATCAAGCACAAATCGTGTTTGAAATAAGGAAACAAGCTTCTCAAAACAAACCAAATGTTCATTAAATGCGAATGATGGACTTGAATAGTATGCTCTCAAACAAGGCCACGGTTCACCACATATGAAGAAACATACTTAACAGACTTTCGCCAACGGATGTTATTGGTTTTAGAACTTTTTAGTTCGATTTAGAACGATTTTCTCTCTGTGTGTTCAACTACGCAGGTATCTCAGAGCGAGTTGTCCAGGTGCTTAGTCTCTTCCTTGACAACGTAACTCCGCTTTTTGGGAACATCAGTTTTTATACTCAGCTGTACTTGTACACAGGGTATTATAACTTTGATTGGATAACGGTTAGTTGTACAGGTGTAAAGGAATCGAGATAGATATAGACTTCCATATATCAAAATCATAACTATAGAAAAAGAATTGATTAAGCCATGTCCGTCCGTCTGTCCGTTAACACGATAACTTGACTAAATATTGAGATATCTTCACCAAATTTCGTACACGAGCTTATCTGGACCCAGAATAGATCATCTAGATAGTATTGAAAATGAGCGAAATCGGATGATACGCGTCCACTTTTTATATATATAACATTTTGGAAAACATAAAAAATCTGATTATTTAGTAAATAATACACCTAGAATGTTGAAATTTGACATGTGGACTGATATTGAGACTCTTGATAAAAATTTAAAAAAATGGGCGTGGCACCGCCCACTTGTTATAAAATCAATTTTACAAATATTATTAATCATAAATCAAAAATCGTTAAACCTATAGTAACAAAATTGGGCAGAGAGTTGCCTTTACTATAAGGAATGCTTTGAAGAAAAATTTACGAAATCGGTTAAGGACCACTTTTATATAAAAGATTTTTTAAATGATCGTGTGCGAATAAAATAAGCCATATATTTGCAAAAAAGAGCTTTATATCAATGGTATTTCATTTCCCAAGTGGATTTATAACAATAAATAGGAAAAACTTCAAATTAAAAAAGGGCAATTTTCTATGTTTCGGGAGCCATAACTCGAAGAAAAATTAGTTCAGAATAGAACCATATGTATATGTGTTATTGTGCAGCCTTGTAACACTATTAAGTACACAAAACAAACAACAGCAGCATTTCAAGTGTACAGCTGGGTATGTAATGTTCGGTTTCACCCGAACTTAGACTTCCTTACTTGTTTTTTATGTAAAAACAATCGCCAAAGGTGACGTAATACAAATTTGTAACAAAAAGTCCTTCGTGGTTTTATGCTCCTTCATTTTCTGTATACAATACACAAGTTCGGTTGAGAGGGCGTGCGTGGGAGCTTCCCACACTTCCACTCGAAGACATTTTTGTCCAATGTGAGTGGCGGCACATTTGTCTAACGAAATTAATTTCTAATGGTCAGCGAACCATTTGCTTTCTCTGATGAACTTTGGTAGACGTGAAAGATTCACCTTCCCAACTTATGACATACTGTCCAACCCAAATATTTTGAGCCATTTTGTTTGCGGCCCTGAACATCGGCAGAGAAATTAATGAATCAACTGCTCTTCCTCCTCATCCTGAAAGCTTCTACAGAGGGAGCTTGTTTGTATGCGCTACCGTCTGAGTATTGGCGCATTAGCGCAATGACCTGTGATGACACCCGTAGGTACTCTCACTGCAGATTTGATTTGCTCGAAGAATGAAGCTAGTTCCTTTCTTATCCAAACATGGCCATACGCAACTCGAGACCTCACAATCATCCCGGTTGGTTCACAACGAGTCCGTTGCCCTAATCTCATATTCCTTGATTTTCTTCAGGGAATAACCCAGCGGTGGTCGCACGGAGCTGTCCGCCTCGCTTGAGCTTACTAACCATCTCATCTGCAAATGCTTTCCTTCAATATCGCTGTGCCTCGGGACGTAGCGAATGGAGACATTTAGGTATCTTATAGACGCCAGCGAAGTTCGACATCCCCCCATGATGCCCGACCTAATCACGTTGAATTCTTATGCCTTTAAGGCGGTCTGGCTGTCGATAAAGATCGTTACATTGATTTCTGGATCTGTAGTATCCTGGAGTAGTCTGACTGCTCTTTGTATGGCGTAAACATCCGACTGGAAGGCAATGCATGAGTCAGGAAGTCGGCATGATTGATTCACCTGCATATACATTGAGTACATTCCAGCTGTAATTCCCTTTTCCATTTTCTAGCCCACTGTATATTTTAATGCCTCTATCCGTATGTTCTTCAAATGGAAGTCAAAACCGTCGTGATATGGTCGTTGTCGGACGAGAGGTCAGTTGTGATTCCATAGAAATGTCCCATTCTTAGGTCATCTAATATCGTCGCGTACCAGTATTCGGTTGATTTCCACAAGTTGGATTCTTTTCGTCGTAGAGCCCCTTTCGCGGCCAATTCCTGCACGAACGCTTGTGGAAGCACCAAGCCAAAGATTACGTTTAACCCTTCCTGAGGTGCGCTACTCACAGCGTCTGACATACCCAGGCATACTGGCATTTTCACCTTCCCAGCCCTATGTTGATTGCTCTTTTTGTCTAGCGCCTTCCACCAGACAGGAGTTCCATACGTTGGTATCGGTCGAATGGCTGCGTTGTACATGCCATGTAGAATACGAGGTGGCAGTCCCCAGTTCCTGCCGAAAGTCCTTTTGCAGGTGTAGTATGTTGTCAAAGCTTTCTTGGATTTCTACATCACGGTGCTTTTTCCAGCTTATTTTGACTTCGAGTATTATGCCAATATATTTGACTTCAGACTAAAGATTTATCGTTGTGCCATTTAGCTTCGCTAAGTTAAGGGAGGATTGTTGTTTTTTGTGAACAAGTTCCGTTTTTGTTCAATACACAAGTCTTTTAGTACTAATGTAGGTATGGGACGATACCTTCCGTACTTTCGAGCAAACAATTGTTCAAATCTCGAAAGTTTCAGCATGTAAGGCGTAGCTACTGACCGCTACATTTTTCGCAACCAGCTGAACATTGCTATTCCTTTTAGGGCATGTAGACTCTTTGCAAAGGAGCCGTTTAATATCTCTTCGTAAATGACAACTCAGAATTGGAAAAATTTACGTTGACATGAAATAAAAAAAAATTATAATTTATTTCTGATACATTTTTGCGAATATTTTTGGAGTTGAATGTACCAACACCAGACGCAGAAACATATCCATACATACATATAAGATAACCTTATAAAAATAAGAGCTTTCCTTTTGCATATTCACTGACGTGTGTCAACCACATTTTGCAGTTTCACTACTGCCCACACTATTTTATAACTACCTACTAAGTACTCCTACAGATTTAATCATGCAGAAAATTATTAACTTTTCCTTTTCGTAGAAAGTGCAATATGTATATATTTAAGTGCATTATATTTTAGTTCATTTTAGTTGCTTTAAATGCTTGATTGACGAAATTTGCTTGTAAGTTTAACTACTTACCACTAAAGGTTTTGATTTACTAAAATAACAGTATATATATTAAAATTATATTGATTTTTTAATGACGGCTGTCAAAGTCAGGATAACTTTTTTGGTTTGACATTAACTGCAGTAGGATATGGTTTTTGTTTTATTATTATTATTTTTGATTTGATTACCAGTGCTGTGTTTGATTTGTGCTGTTAATTTCTTTTGCATTAAATTTTGTAATAGGAATGTTGCGAATATTCGTATTCGTGTAAGGGAATTATTCGCACCATTTTGACATTCACATAAAATAACGCTTTTCGGCAACTTCTCTCTTTTTATACCCAGCTGTACTTGTACACAGGGTATTATAGCTTTGATTGGATAGCGGTTGGTTGTACAGGTATAAAGGAATCGAGATAGATATAGACTTCTATATATCAAAATCATCAGTATCGAAAAAAATTTGATTGAGCCATTTCCGTCAGTCCGTATGTCCGTTAACACGATAACTTGAGTAAATAGATATATATTGTAACGAATTTAGTGAAATTCCGCCTTCTGCTTACGTTCGTATCGCTAAACTGTTGAATAAAACACTCCAATGTTCTGTATTACAAAATGGTCTTTATTAGACTACTTTGAAAGTACTTCGCAATTAAACTTCACTTCGCAAATGATAGCGTGTTTAAATCAAACTGATTCCTGACTATTCAGCTTTCGCTGCTTTTAAACTCTGTGCTCAAATGTCTAGATGTTTCTTCTGCTAGAATTTTCTACTTGGTTACCAGCTATTCGCTACCAGCTATAAACTACAGATACACGTTTATAGCCTCTCGCATAGCCATATGCGCCTGTATATGTGAGTACTACTTCCACCGATGACTACATCTGTATGTGAGTTATCTCTTCGTTGCCTTGTATTTATGTGGGTAAATGATGATGATTTTTGTTGTGCATTTTTAGTAACAGTTTAGATATGGTAATATTCGTCACAATATATAGATATCTTCACCAAATTTGTTACACGAGCTTATCTGGACCCAGTATAGACTAGTATTGAAAATGAGCGAAATCGGATGATAACCACGCCCACTTTTTATATATATAACATTTTGGAAAACACAAAAAACCTGATTATTTAGTAAATAATACACCTAGAATGTTGAAATTTGACGTGTGGACTGATATTGAGACTTGATAAACATTTGAAAAATGTTTTTGAAATGGGCGTAGCACCGCTCACTTGTGATAAAATCAATTTTACAAATATTATTAATCATAAATCAAAAATCGTTAAACCTATCGTAACAAAATTGGGCAGAGCGGTTGGCTTCACCTTGGAGAATGTCCAAAGTTTGGGAAATAGGCTCCATTAGCAGCTTGTATTACTCCAAATATTGAAAATCACCTGCTGTAAAAGGAGACAGATGCAGCTCATCGGAAAGCTCGTTCAATTTCTCCTTGTACTGTAGTAACTTCAGGATTGCATCAGATAGTGAATTCCACCTAGTTACTACTGGTACAACAAGAGCTGAACCTAAAATGTTCTGAATGATTTCGGAGGATTTTGGCGATTTGCACTTTTTCCAAAGGTGATTGCACTTTTTCCAAAGGCGATGCTCTGTATATTTACATATGTATGTCGCTATGTATATTCAAAGTAATACCAATGATGACGATAATAATGACGTTAGCGTGGGCAGCGACAGCGAGAGTGATTAACTAAGCAGTGCTTTGCTGTAGTTATTGTGTTTATATGTACAGCTGTATATGTACATATGGATGCGAAGAGAATGCATTTTGATAAAATGCATCTTGCGAAGACGAAGAATTGTGTGTAGGCAATGGTAGCGATGATATATTTTAAGGGGGCGCGAACAACAATTATAACCAAAACTGTTCTATTCTGAATATTTAACAAAACCAGAGTTTCTACAAAAATAAAAAAATTTTTTTTACAAAAATATTTAAAAATAGTTGATCTAATCAAAACTAATCTGGAAATCTAATCTAATAATTTTTTTTGATTAGTTTTGATTAGATATGCTAATTGTCACTAATCGCGATTAGATTTTGATTAGGTCTAATCTAACAAATAAGTAATCGATTAGTATAGCCAACTAATACTATTAATCAATTATTCTGCAAAATAAAAGTTTCTACTCCGATTACTAGTCATTAGGATTACTAATCATTATTCCCCAGCTATGTATAAAAGTAATAAGAAAATTCATAGGAAAGCCCGTATTGTAATTACGTGATGTAATGGCCCCTACTCAGAATATCACGAAGCTTTGAGGTATCTATTGTGCACATCACTCTTTGTGAAACAGGGAGTCCATATATTGACCCTGACTCAGTGGTCTGATTCACGGATAGATCTAAATGTGATGACGGAAAAAGAGAGCTGGCATCTATGGGCCAAACTTCAACAAATCGATACCAATGGGATACTTGCGCTAGAGAATGTCAACGGAGAGGTTTATCCTCGTTATGTCAGACAGCTAGTCAGCCTTACATGCTTTGCAGTGTTACAAAATTAATTCTTATGTAACGAATGAACGCATTGGAGTCCTAACTGAACTGGGAGCCAAAAATAAGGGGCCAAATCGTAACAAACGATCCTTGATGGAATGCCGTTTTTTAAATCACAATAGGTCCGAGATGGTGTATCGGATTAATGCCATATCTGAACTAGCGACAACATGTACTGACTAGATCCATAATATATTATTATTATTGTTTAAATATGTAAGTATGTAGCCTAATTTTTATCGGTTAGGTGAAAATAGTTTTCGGTCCGTGAACGTTTGTTAAGATTACATAGAAGGGTTTGTTAGATGGTTCCCAGTGAAAAAGTACCTAGCCAAGTGGGGTGCTTAAGTAGCATACACTTTCACAGACAACGCAAATATTGGACGTTCACGTCGAGCTCTGCGCAAATCATAATCTTTTCATAGGTGGCACGAAATTTAAGCATCGCAACATACACAAATATACATGGCAGTCTCCCGACGGCCATACCCGCAACCAAATTGACCATCTATTGATTAGCAGACGATTTCACAACTCCCTCACCGATGTGCGCACACGCAGAGGTGCAGACGTATACAGCGACCACAATCTGGTTGTCGGCGAACTCCGCCTCCGCCCAGAAGGCATTAGAAAACAAGAAGCTCGTAAAAAATTCTTTAATATTGAGAAGCTAAAAAGCCCGGATATTGCCCAACAATACCAGCAAGAGCTAAGCAACTCTCTCCCTGAAAATGAGACTTTGACTATGAAGCAAATCGCAACTGCATGCTGCCAAGCTGCAGAAAAGACTGTCGGCAAAAAGGAATGCAAGAGAAAGCCTTGGATGAGCGACAGTACCTGGCAGCTGATAGAAGAACGCAAACAACTGAAAGCTCAACTCAACATCTCATCGGTTCCTGAGCGCGACCGCATCCTGCAAACCTATAATGCGGCCCATCGACAAGTCAGAAATGCAGTAAGGAGAGATAACGAAACTTTGCCGAAAGCATAGCAAACGAAGCAGAAATAGCAGCAAACAGCAATAACCTACGCGGCGTGTACACTGCCATTAAGAAGCTAACAAACTCAAAGCCCAACGTGCCCCCCATCAAAGCAGAAAATGGCACCATTTTAACCTCAGATGAAGACCAACTGAACCGATGGGAGGAGTTCTTTAAGGACAACGCCCCCGGCGAAGAAGTGGCGTCAAACTCACGAATAATGCAGAGAAGAAACCCCAACAGAAATATTCCAACAGATCCGCCGTCATACGAAGAGATTCTAGAGGCGATAACCAAATTGAAAAACAATAAATCTCCCGGTCCCGATGACCTTCCAGCAGAACTTCTCAAGTATGGTGCAGACGTCACTGCCCGTACCCTACATCCTATTATACAGTCAGCGTGGATAGGATCCACAATTCCTGGTGAATGGAAAGAAGGGGTTATAATCACTATCCCAAAAAAAGGCGATCTCAGCCAATGCAAAAACTGGCGCGGCATTACATTGCTTAACTCAATCCACAAGGTTCTAGCATTCATCATACTGGCAAGAATATCGCCCACGCTCAACGCACAATTGCGTAAAGAACAGAACGGCTTTATACCAAATCGATCTTCCGTGGACCACATCAATACCCTACGAATAATCATAGAACAGTCTAATGAATGGAGATCGCCACTATATCTTCTCTTCGTTGACTTTGAGCGTGCGTTTGACACAATCTTCCGTGACGCGATATGGAGTGCGCTACAAAACTGCGGGGTCCCAGGGAAAGTCGTCGACATGATTAAGGCCCTCTACAAAGATGCAATGATCAGTGTACGCTTCAAAGGAAAAAACAGCAACAAATTTAGCATAGACAAAGGCGTACGACAAGGGTGCGTCCTATCACCGCTGCTTTTCATAGTAGTGCTGGACGATGTCCTGAAGCGCACAAACGCAGAAGCCCCAGATGGGTTACAATGGAGGCTGAATCAGAAACTAAGTGATTTAGACTACGCTGATGATATCGTCTTCACTACTCACACACTAGCTGCTGTTGCCGCAAAACTCCAGCGACTCGAAATCAACGCCCGCGCAGTCGGTTTGAAAATTAACTACGCAAAAACTAAGCTAATGAGACTGCAAACAATGAACATATCTCCTCTCCAACTTGTATCAAATGGCAGCACTACCGTCATTGAGGATGTAGAAGAATTCTGCTACCTTGGCAGCCAAATTACTAAAGATGGCGGCGCAGAATCGGATGTATCTGCAAGGATCTGCAAGGCACGAACTGCATTCCACAGGTTAGGCCGAGTATGGCGCTCTCGCATATTGTCGATGAAAACAAAACTGAGGATTTTTAACACCAGCGTGAAATCAGTTCTGTTATACGGGTCCGAAACCTGGCTTGTCTCTGACCGCATTAACCGACGACTGCAAACGTTTATAAACAAGTGTCTGAGAATAGTCTGCCGTATCTTCTGGCCAAGAACAATAAGCAACGCCGATCTACTGTCACTCACGAACAACACCCCAATCTACACTGAAATTAAAAAACGTAAGTGGGGTTGGATCGGTCACACTCTCCGCAGAGAAGATGACAACGTTGCCAAAATGGCCTTCCAATGGAACCCACAGGGAAGCCGGCGCAGGGGGCGCCCTCGACAAACTTGGATGCGTACGATTCTCAATGAGAGCTCTTCCACCGCCACCTGGAATGAAATAAGACGTTTAGCGACTGATAGAAGTCGCTGGAGAGCGTTCGTCTCCGCCCTATGCTCCGACTAGGAGCGATAAGTTGTGCTTCTGGATGGCTATGGTATTAGTTTTAACTTTTGCGATTGTCAACTAGATGTTCAATTCTATCTAGGAATACAACTAACTAACGTCGATGGCAGTAGTTGTTGCTGTTGTGTTAACAGTGCTTCACCCTATTGAATGGATGAGACCACTCACAAATTGTCATCAAAGTCCCCTAGCTTGAGTCCATGATGACCAGGGCGCATTAAGATCACGGATTGCTTGGTTGCGAAGTCTATCGATCCGTTTGCCAACTAGCCCCACCATCTTTCTGGCGTTATCATCCCATTTGAGTCAATCTTGTCGACGATGTTCCTATGCTTTCGGATAATACCCTCTTACCTGGTAGTAGCAGGATTATTCCTTTGGATTTCCTAAGGGGGAGTATTGGTAGCTTCTTTGGACTTCTCCCTCTTGTTTCAACTTTTCCATATCACTATCTTTGCCTTACGCGGAATTTGAAGCCAAAGCGTGTTCATTGAGAAATTGGAACGCGGACTAGTGATGAATCAGGTCCTTAACTTTGCTTTTAGAAGCGTGCTCGGACACAACGTTTTTGATTAACAATTGGGCGTTTTCTTAAAGTCTACCACTCCGCATTATAAAAGACTCGAAATCGACTACTCCTAACGTTGTATACCGCCCCCTTACGCGGGAAATCGACGCACACTTGCCGTTTATCTATTATTTGCTAGACTTGGGTAAACAGACATACCTGGCGTAGAGGGCAGTTCTTGGTTATCGCTAGCATGCAGCGCTATCGCTAATGGGAATGGACGTAAGCCTTTGCGTCGCATCAAGGTACCTTCGCGGTGAGGGCACCATCCCCTTTAATGGGTCGTACTTTCAAGGCCAAGGGCGAGGAAGATTTAGCTTCGTTTACATAGGTACCTGTCCAGAATTCGTGTACATATTTACATTTAGAGCGAGCAAAACTAACTAACATAGCGATCAACAGTATTACCGATGATGGTTAATAATACTTTAGGCACCATTTTCTAAAAACATTTCCATTACTCTGATCCGTTGATTCGAAAATTAGTATCGCGAGTGCTGATAACCCGTCTGTGGAAATTTGTGCTTTGTGCACAAATTAACAGTCATACATAAGTGTGTGACAAATATACCCAGGATGTGTGAATGACCCAAGACTTGCCAAAGCTATGATGAAAAAAAAACATGTGTTTCAAACATCTGTAATTTATTTTTTCTCAATCAAGTATCAGCAACTTCCGCTTAACTGTCTCAAAGAGATTGATTTGAATGAAAAAAAGTGATTCAACTCATATCGTGTTCGTCTCACCTTTAATTATTACTCATATTTTCTATAATTTTAAGACTTACTCTTTTTGGATATATAATTGATGCAGAAATATGAAGTAAAAACAAAACGCACAATAATTTTGCTTATAAAGCGAGACAAACGATTATTGTGTTAGGTTTTTATTGTTGTGTGTCTTATTCGCTGACAGTAATGGGACGTAAGGGGTAAAAAACGTGTTGTTGCTCTGTGCTGAGCGCATTTCAGCTAGCGAAAATAAAGAAAGAGAGAGAGAGAGGAAGAGACCTTTTTGACGCTCATTTCTTCCATAATATTATTGGAAATTTGAACTCATTGAGTTAGGGCGAATTCATCTGCACGTCTATCATGGCGTGTGGCGGTGATCGCGTTGGAACACAGCTGTTTCCGCTACATTGCAAACGGTTATTCTGCATGAAACACAACTACGCATGCATTCATAAAAAGGCAATCCCCCTTTTGACAGTGACAACTTCTTTGTTGCATTGAGTTATTTCTTGTTTCTTGTTTTAGCATGTGTTCGATCTTGCATTTACTGAATTCGCCGTAATTTTTTTGTACTGATAAATCAAGTGTGTGCTGCTTGTTTGTTGAGTTTATTGCATCTTTGTTTGTAGTGCTCTTTACAAAAACAATTTCAAATTTTTTTTGTTCTCATTTCTGGTTTTGTGCATTGGAAAGTAGAGTCGCATGAGTCTTTTGAAACGTGTTAAATTGTATGTATGCAGATTGTGTTTGTGATATTTTATGTTATATTTTTGTTGTTGTTTTAATTTTTTTTCGCCGCAAGCAATGTACGGTGATCCAAACCGACACTTGTTTGGAACGCACTATAATGTTGAGAATTCAGTCGATGCGATTACTTTAAAGCGGATGGAGGTGTTGACTTGTATGAAACGGTAGAGAACGTGCGTGTTGTTTTTGTGTATTATTTGCTTGTGTGTATTTGTTTTTGATAGAAAATTTAGTATTTTTTGTTTTTTTTAATGAAAATGATAAACAAATTGTTTTTTCATACACTAAAAACAAAATTTTATTTTGTTTTGGTGATTTCACGAACGCGTTTAAAAAAATAACATTGAAATCAAAAATTTATTATACGAAAAAGCAAGAAAAAATATTGATAATTAAATCTATAAAGCATTTACTAAAAACATAAAAAAAATTTTTATTTAAATTGGATCTCAACAAGCACTCAACCGAGTGCACTTTTTGTGTGATTCTTTATAAATTAGTGAGGATTACAACATTTAAAGTGAAATTGATTAAAATAAATAATTTAAAGGAAAATGAAAAATAGTTCTAAACTGATGATAAAACCTGAATTATCTTCTTGAAAACAAACAACAAAAATCAAAACTAACTTAAACATAAATAAATAAATAACTTAAACGAACTATTGCTTTACGAACTAGCAAAAAAAAACACATCAAAAAAACATTAACAAAGCAGCGTTTTATAAATCACATAATACATACATACAAAAACTCGAAAGTTGTCTCAAATGCTGTTCGATGTAATAATACAAAATTTGAATCACACATCGATAATGAGTGGCAGTTCATTTAATTAAATATGAATAAGCTAATTTCGTTTTAGATTTAGAAGGATTGCCTCGAACTATGCTGGATTACAAACGGGTCAACACAAAATTTGACTTTGACTTCAAAGCATTAAATTTCAATTCTTTAGGTCGTAATTTGACGAAAAAAAATATATGGCATGAAAAAGTTTGCTTTCCTATTTAGGAAACCGCTTGAACGAAATTTTTCAAAATCTGTGGTTTTAATTTTTACTTGAAAATGAAACAATTCAAATAAATATTTTTATTAAGTTTTAATATCGAAATAACTTACAAAAAGTGGAAAATGATTTAAAAGTGTACACTTTTACTTTTCTTTTATGTTCATAGGTACTATCCCTCAATAAACCCCAAATATAGTCTCCCATCATGTTTTCATTATATTGGCCTTGATAACGTTGTTCGAAGAAGAGCCTAAAAGCTCTGCTTTACTTTTTGGTAAATTTAAATCTCTAATCAAATCATTAAAATCTTCAGTAGTGATGAAATGATGTTTTGGTTGTCTGGTGTCGGTAAAAACTCCTTATCGGCATTGCTTTTATAAGAACTAAGAGATGATCCACTTCTCTGCGATAATTTTTTCGGTGGCTCTGGTACTGGTCGTGTCAGATCGTGTGCGACTGGAGCAGAAGAAGATTCAAGATCAGGATATTCGATAGGTTTTGCATTTTTACCTCTACGTCTTTTACTCGGATTCACAATGCAAAAGTAGCAGTCTTTAACGTGGTCTTTTGGTTCTCGCCAGATTCTTGGTGTTGCAAATTTCATAGATCTTTTCTCACCTCGATACCAACCTAAAATATAGAAAGAGAAATCAATATGTCTACTTTATTTAATTTACTATTTAAATAAAATTTGCTTACCTTCCAAACATCTTTTACAATAACTACAAAGCAACATGTGGAGCCCATGTCTTGTATTGATTCCAAACAGGACAGCCAAAATATGCTTCGTAGGCTTCACAGAGGATGAGAGATGTATTTAATTCATATTTTATATCTCGAACTTTAATAAATTGCCCACATATATAACAAAAAGCATCAGCTTCATATTTACACTTTCGCGACGACATTTTAGGTTATTCTAGATTTGTACAAAACACCTGATCGTTGTTTAGTTATCACTCTAGCGCCATGAGTATTGTTACTATAACTATTACGAAAGCAAACTTTATACCGAAAAAAAGGTATTTTCTTTTCGTTTTTGTTTATAATAAAACAGAAAATCATGAAATAAACTTTAGGACAAAGAACAAAATTTTTTTTGTAGAGTCGTGTTATATGACCTAATATACACGTTTCTTCTTTTATTAACAATATATTAAATTGTAAAAGTAAGATTATGGAATTTTGTTTTGTTTGCGAATTACTGTGCTGGTACTACTTTTTGCCCGATTCTTTCATTATATCTTTCTAAAAACCATCTACATCCTACGCTTGAGAGATTGTGTTGGACTCTGAATAACCTATGGTGCTCGCCGCTATATACGTAAAATCCCAATCGCGGTTAAGAAGCGAATTTTTTTTTAGCAATTATCTTGATGGCTTCTTTGAAAGCTGTGTTCCTGCTCCGCCCGCTCCGTCTTGTTTTCCAAATCAACTTGTAAGATTTAAATAATATCAAATCTATGCTCTCTAATCTTTTTACAATATCTGAAACAGCTACCCACTTTTCAACAACTTAATAGTTGCTTGTACCAATTTTCATAGTTGTTGTTGTGGCAGTGTTTCGCTCCATTAAATAGATGCGGATCACTCACAAATTGTCGTCAATATCCCCTTAAGGGAGTCCGAGGAAACTTGCAATTTCAATAAGGTTGAACCGAAGAGATATGGATGTTAGAGTAGTTGGTTTCACATTGATATTAAAAATATGGTTAGTGTCATGTAGGGATCCGTTACAAGCGCGACATACAGTAGGTATGTCAGGGTTGATTTTGTATAAGTAGGAGTTTAACCTATTACAGTATCCAAATTGAAGTTGGGCTATAGTGACGCACGTCACGCTGGAGAGATTGTTTTCTTCAACTACGAGTTTAGGAGTTCAGGGTATTTGTCTATGAGAATGGGCTTCAACGGGATGTCTCTGAGTGGCTTTTTTGTGCTCATTTTCTTCACACGGTGCTGTCTTCTTAAGTTCAGAATTTTTTCATAGTGGTTACAGAGATGATGCCTCAAGTTCCTGGGAGGCGGGGCCTCTTCAATCAGATATCTTCTATTTATTGACTTTTGGCTGGCTCTAGGTCATTAGGAATAAAAACACGCGTTTTTAAGTTTTTCCCCAATATATTTCGGTTGCACATCGGTAACCGTTCTCAAGGGTATATTAATTTACACGTCTAGCTGCTTTGACGTGGAGCATAATACTGATACTCAGATATCTTCTGGGATGCCCAGATTTCTGGGCATTCAACAGAAACTGTTTTTTCAGTATTTCATGTCTCTCCTTTAATCGGAGTATTCTCGCCTCACTGTTTGCCCCATTTGCATTATAAGTGGCCATGAGCGTTTCCTTGTCTTTGCTCCAACTGCTGCCGGCGATGAACTTGAGGTTTTTTTTACGGCTCTGAACTTTAGTTACAATTGCGATTGCGTGCTCGCCAAAACTTGGGTCCAAATCGAACGTCACAGCTATTATTTTTGGATGTAGGATAGTCGGTAGCGTAATGTCATGGACGTGGGATGTCCAGTATGACCGATATTAGCTTTGTCCACGTTGTAAATAAGGTCGCCGAGGATTTCGTCGGTGACCAAGGTAAATTTCGCGAGGTGAAAAAACTTGAAAGAATATCTTAAAACCATACTAAATTTATTTGAGTAAAATCTCTGGAAATCATTTGAGTGTATACCTATTTTAGGTGAATAGTTCTTCAAATGTAATTAAATAACATTTCACCGTTTGATGCTAGTTCTGGTATCTTCTATACTGGATGTGACCAACTTAGAGCAGTACATCTGTTAATTTGCAATCTTCATTACATTTTGGATTTCTAGTAATGTATCCTTTCTATTATATATATTCTGTTCTTTATACTAAATAGTCGACGGTTTTCTGTCGGCTTTAACTAAAACTAATAAATAAATATGCCCTTATTTCGTCTTCAAGAGGATTCATCTTCAAGATCTAGACTTTTTTACCTACTACCTGTTCGTGCAAAATTGTTTATATTTTATTCGCAAAATCTTTGCGGCCAATATGTCACAGCCGTTCCATCTTAAACGTTTTTCGCACAACATCGTTGCTTGCAAAATGCAGGTCATGAACGAGCTTCGCGGAATTTATCGTTGTTATTGATAATACTATTTTTAAGCTTTGAACAGCAGTAGAGTTGGCAAGTATTCATGTACCTGTGATATTGTTATTAAAAGATCACAGTAAATGTCAGCAACAGCTTCGAAGAACTCGCCGTGACTAAACGTGACGGAATAGTTATGCGTTGTGTTCTTCACCATTACGTTTATCAATAATGGAATTCAGACTCAATCACGCAATCGGTAGAATTAAAAATAAAAATAAATGTAAGGCGCGATAACCTCCGAAGTGATCTAAGGCCGAGCTTCTCTTCCAATTTGCGTCGTGCTCCTCTTGATTTTCCCTACAAATTGGCCGTACGGGACCTACATGTTTTATGCCGAATCCGAACGGCTTCTGCAAGGCAGATGAGTTTTCACTGAGAGCTTTTCATGCCAAACACTGCCGAGGGGCGACCCCGCTTAGAAAAATGTTCTTCTAATTGAAAAAACCTTATTTCTAAAATTTTGATGTTGCTTTGCCCGGGGTGTGAACCAAGGGCATACGGTGTGGTAGGCGGAGCACGCTACCATCACACCACGGTGGCCGGTAGAATCAGCTGCGATTATTTGAACGAATAAGCCTGTGATTTATGCTGTGATTGCGTAGCGGTATCAGCTAACTGCGGGACACTGCACAGCTGTTGATTGATATTGTCACAGCTAATTTTACTGCTGTGATGATTGCGGCTATAGGTACTACGCTTACTGCGATAAATAATCTGCTTACTCTTTCTCTTCAATCCCTTCTCAATCACAGTCAGGCATTAAAATCGCTGAGCAGTCACAGTCTCAAATCACGTTAATTCTCAAAATTCGCGGTATCTGCAGGGTCGATGGTTAATCTGCTTGCTCTTGCACTTCTCAGTCAGTCACGCATAAAAATCGCCCAGAAATCACAGTCGAGAAGTTAAAACTTTGTTACGGCGTGCGTCAGTTTTTAGTATGACTTTTGTTATAATACGTAATCATTCCTTATGTATTACTAATCATCTTCACGCGAGATAAGAATGCGCTTATCTTTTTCTACAAAAGTCTTCGTTTTAATGAATCAGAATTCAAGGCAATCACATAACAAAATCTTGTTCCTACGCTGTTTAGCTGCACAAAATCTAAGTGTTGGCTAAGTCTATTTATGTAGATTTTATCTTTGCATGCATATTTGCTGTTCATATTTTTTTTGTGTTTAGCTCTTTCTATTTTAGGTTGTTTTATTGTTATCGCTTACATTATATGTATCATACTTTATTTTATCATTTTGTTCTGCTGCATTTCCACACTTCCATGTTAATCAGCGCATTTATTTAGGGCATAGAGCGTTGAATAATAAAGAGTTTATTGTCGTTCATTGGCTTGTACAAAATCAGTAGATTTTTTCAATTTGTTTGTTTTGAAACCGAGTTAAATAATTGCGTGATAATACGAAAGGCAAAGATTGGACATCAGAGATGGGGGTAGTGCACTAATGCATCAGCCTTCACTCACAGTTGAGTGGGAATATACAGAAAATATCAGCCTCACTCAGCTATAATGGTAGTGAAGCTGAACAATTTTTCACTAAAATTTAAAAGCTGTGCCCGTATCGTGTATTACGATCACGGAGCGAAAACCATTTTCACTCAAACGATAGATCTAATAAGTACTAATAGTCCGGCTCGAAAGACCACATCTAAGCTTTGGTGATTCGGAGGCCGATAGTTTTTTTTATAAATATATTATTTCTTATTTTAGTGGACTGTATTTTATTTTATATGTTTATTTTATTTGTTTGTTCTTGTAGAAGAACAGAGGTCGCTATGCACCTGTTACACTTTTGTATGTAATTATTGGGGTCGAGCACTTGGGCTCTAAGTTATTGGCTGCGTTTTGAGACACCTTATTTTGCTATGAGAAACCCCGCTTTGGGGTAAAGATTTTAAACTATGTATTTAGAATACTTCAATAACGAGTTGAGAATCACAAGCGCACTCCATGGCTTATGAAACAAATGAAAGAAAAATGTTCATAGTTTAAGTCACTTAAACATACTCGCCCGCCTAGACGGCTTAATCGTCTAGTGAAACTTCACTACGAGCCAGTTATCCGGCTCGAAGGACCAATTTTCGGTCTGATGAGTGCGTCTGAAACCGGCAGTGGGTTGGCGCACAACGGTCGATCTTGGAAGTGATGGATCACTCGGGAAATAAATAAAAGAAACACAGAGGGGTTTCCTCGCTATAATATTAAATTGATGTAAAAATGTACAGCTCAGACAGTATATGGAATAAGTTTACCTGTGGACGATGTGTTCTGGTCGATGGTTGATCGAAGAAGAGCGCGGTTGTTTCGTTGATGACAACCGCTAAGCCGTGTAAAAGTTCTCCGATTTCGAAAGGGGAAAGACACTCACACAGTCACACCCACATATACGTGCATGGGTGCTGCAAACTGCACACATACACATGCATGTGCATGAAACACAGTTGAGTGGTAGTGAATGAAATTGTAATGCAGTCAAAATTTAGTGCACTACCCCCAACTATATTGGACCTATATACATGTACTTATGTACATCTTAATATTGAAAATGTGCCTTCTAGCTCTAATGCCGGATGCGCCTTTTATATCACAACGAAAAATGGGAACGTCATAGTGCTCAAAGTAGAGCTGTGCATTGTGATATTGATAAACCTTTGACGGGTTGATGGTGTAATCTGTGTGTTTAGATTGCTTGCTGACTTGAGCTCAAAGTTCACAAAGTGCATGTTCACACCAACCAACATTGAGCTAATGTCAAAATTTGTTTCTATTTTTGTAAAAACCTGTTATACTTCGAGATTAGTGTTGGAAAACTATCAGTGGTCAACGCTATCGAGTGTTTGCGATAGTTTTGAATTGACTATGGATAGCTTTTAATTTAGGTTAATTGGGCTGAGTCACTAGTCTGCGGTACCAAAGGAAAAGTAAATAACTTCATTAGGAACAAAAGAGCATCGGTAGGCTGATGTTACACTAAGCGTTGCTTTTAGAGATTCCGAGGCAAGTAGAACCGAAGGAACGAATTAGACACCCAGTCAGAACACCATTTTCAGAAAAACGAGGGATGTTTCATCCACCCAGAGAGGCTGCGGACGCAGACTTATAGATCCATTTTATTTTAACTTAGTGGTTTACGCATATAAGTAAGATAGAGAACGCAGCATGCTTCAATAGACGCTTGAATAATCTATGTACATAGATCTCATTTATCTAAAAGCTCGTATGTATGACATATTTTTTTGTCCAAAACCGCCAATATGGCTGCCAGCCAATCAGATATGTCCTAGGAATTCATTGCAAAATGCCTCGCTTTGGATGCGAGGCACAAAACGAAATAAACTAACAAAGTGCAACAACAAAAAAGGGAATAAAAAAACGACAAATAAAAGCCCAAAATATTCCTTTGTCCTGATAAAGAACAAAAAACTCTCGATAGTCACACAAAACTATCGATGGCGGGAATAGTACCGGACTATCGATAGTTTGCCAACACTATTCGAGATATCCACCGGTCTATAATCAAGGTTCAAACCAAACAAATGTGTTCTAAATTAAGTTCAAAGCTTCAAGTCTCTGGCAATCGAGAACTAACTTAAAATTCGCCTGCAAAAATTTGCAAGTTCGGACGATGCTTTTAAATATCACTTTCCGGCGCCACAGGTCAGTTTTCTCTCATGTTGCATTGTCATCGGGTTCTAAAATATGTAAGTTTCAAGACTTCGCGGATAATCACGATTTCGACTTGTTATAAATGAGGTAATTACACCGATATCAACCCTGGATAAATCCTGCGGAGATCCAAGATACCGAAATCCTTTCGCCTTGCTTGGCAAATGCTCGTCATCATCCATGCAACTGTAGCGGGAAGGATTTACCAGTACATTGAGACCTACTGCTTGGACTGCGATTGAACAGTGTCCCTTAAAAACCTCCATCATCATTGATAGATAAACCTTGGTGAAACCAATCATTTTGGCAGACCGCCTCCTACAGGCCACAGGGGTACTACCCCTCTACCCACCGTCTTCTGAGCTGACAAAGGTCGAAGTTGGTGAGAAATGGTCATTCCCGAAGTGATCAATGAACTAGCCGCAGTCGCCTTGTCTGTCAAATCCAACATATGTACTTTGTTCACAGACATTCAGTGAAAAGGTGGGTGTTGTTCTAAGAGTGCTGCCGATGCCAACCAACGCTGTCCGGTGTACTGCAACTAAAATTTTGGCTGGACTAACACCTTGGAAAGAGTCCCTCTGCTTCTAGCGCTACTGTACCAGGGTCCTGAGGTCCTCGTTTAGCTATCCTTTATATTGGACCTCCCCCAACGTTGCCAAAAAAAAAGGATTCCTTTGCCTTGCTTCGGATAGATAGGGTTAAAAGAATCACATAAATTAGCGCATACCTCCCTGTTTGCTTGTTTTTCATTGCCGCGCCTACGAAGATCTTAAACTATTTTACTATTAATTACAGTGCTTATCGGACGGTGTTCGAAGACGCAATTCTTGTTTTATCTCGGAAAATCTCAGTATATCTGCTGTCAAGGGTTCGGAATATAGCAGAATGGTACTAGCGTAATCACGGCGGTTTAAAGGTATATTTACATAAGCGTAGGATAGACGAGTTTCCTTTCTCGTCACACTGTCACACCGAATTGGAAAACGCAGAACACGTAATGTTTCACTACGCTCGTTTTTTCGGCGAAATAGTCTCTGTACATAGAGTTTTTGGAGAGGATCCTTTCATATGAATTTATCTTTATAATGCCCTTTCAAGTTATGACGCGATCACGTGGATTAGAATATACCCGCGGTAGGTATGCCTGTCGTAAGAGGCGACTAAAATACCAAATCGATTCAAGGCGTTGCCAGCGCAATATATAGATTATCCAACCCAACCCAATTGTCAATCAGGCGGCCACCGTGGTGTGATGGTAGCGTGCTCCGCCTACCACACCGTATGCCCTGGGTTCACAACCCGGGCAAAGCAACATCAAAATTTTAGAAATAAGGTTTTTCAATTAGAAGAAAATTTTTCTAAGCGGGGTCGTCTCTCGGCAGTGTTTGGCAAGCGCTCCGGGTGTATTTCTGCCATGAAAAGCTCTCAGTGAAAACTCATCTGCCTTGCAGATGCCGTTCGGATTCGGCATAAAACATATAGGTCCCGTCCGGCCAATTTGTAGGGAAAATCAAGAGGAGCACGACGCAAATTGGAAGAGAAGCTCTGGCTTCGATCTCTTCGGAGGTTATCGCGCCTTACATTTTTATTATTTTTTTTATTGTCAACCTCACCTACCCGTGGCGAATTCTGTTTTATTAACAACCGAGGCCTTGGCGACCCCGAACTTCTGATTGATCTAGGCCTGGGAGGGTGGAATGGCCTAGAAGGTTTCATGTTGTTCCCGAGATGGTCGGACTAGTACCTTTATGGTGCTTGTTACCCGAACGTACCGGATCTGCATTCAGCGAGGGACCATCAACATCGATAACACTCCACAAGGACTTTATAGTGTCCTTATCGATACAA
>JARSSU010006106.1:0-14268 GCA_029619165.1 Eurosta solidaginis
AGGTAGTGGCCCTTAGTTGTATATGTGAAGGCGTTTTCGAGATATCTACCAAAATTTGAACCAGGGTGATCCAGAACATCATCTGTCGGGTACCGCTAGTTTATTTATATATGTAATACCACGTACAGTATTCCTTCCAAGATTCCAAGGGCTTTTGATTTCGCCCTGCAAAACTTTTTCATTTTCTTCTACTTAATATGGTAGGTGTCACACCCATTTACCAAGTTTTTTCTAAAGTTATATTTTGCGTCAATAGACCAATACAATTACCATGTTTCATCCATTTTTTCGTATTTGGTATATAATTATGGCATTTTTTTCTTTTTCGTAATTTTCGATATCGAAAAAGTGGGCGTGGTCATAGTCGGATTTCGGCCATTTTTTATACCAATACAAAGTGAGCTCAGATAAGTACGTGAATTGAGTTTAGTAAAGATATATCGATTTTGCTCAAGTTATCGTGTTAACGGCCGAGCGGAAGGACAGACCGTCAACTGTATATAAAAACTGGGCGTGGCTTCAACCGATTTCGACCTTTTTCACAGAGAACAGTTATCGTCCTAGAAGCTAAGCCTCTACCAAATTTCACAAGGATTAGTTAATTTTGTTCGACTTATGGCATTACAAGCATCCTAGACAAATTAAATGAAAAAGGGCGAAGCCACGCCCATTTAGAAATTTTATTTTATTTTGTATTTTTTGCACCATATTATTACTGGAGTTGAATGTTGGCATAATTTACTTATATGCTGTAAAGATATTAACTTTTCTTTTAAAATTTGAATTTAAAAAAAAATTTTTTAAAACTGGGCGTGGTCGTTCTCCGATTTTGCTAATTTTCATTAAGCAGACATAAAGTAATAAGTGTAACGTTCCTGCCAAATTTCATCATGATATCTTCAACGACTGCCAAATTACAGCTTGCAAAACTTCTAAAATACCTTCATTTAAAAGTGGGCGGTGCCACGCCCATTGTCCAAAATTTTACTAGTTTTCTATTCTGCGTCATAAGCTCAACTCACCTACCAAGTTTCATCGCTTAATGCGTATTTGGTAATGAATTATCGCACTTTTTCGAATTTTCGAAATTTTCGATATCGAAAAAGTGGGCGTGGTTATTGTCCGATATCGTTCATTTTAAATGGCGATCTGAGATGAGTGCCCAGGAACCTACGTACCAAATTTCATCAAGATACCTCAAAATTTACTCAAGTTATCGTGTTAACGGACAGACGGACGGACGGACGGACGGACGGACATGGCTCAATCGAATTTTTTTTCGATACTGATGATTTTGATATATGGAAGTCTATATCTATCTCGATTCCTTTATACCTGTACAACCAACCGTTATGCAATCAAAGTTAATATACTCTGTGAGCTCTGCTCAACTGAGTATAAAAATTACCAGCTTTTTATAGAGCAGACAACCAGTTTCCATATCTTCATTGATAACTAGGTAAAGCATTCAAAATGTATCCCACTCAACAACTTTGCCGCGCAACGAGCGCTATATATTGTTGGTGTGTGTCTATTGGCGTAAAAGGTTAAAAAGCTTTTAATGCCATATCCTGACTTAAATATGAAATATAAATAATGTTTCTTGTTGAAAACGTTCTGATTATTATTCCATTTACTTCTAAATTGTGCAAAAGAAACCAAACAACAGATGTTGAAACCCCTTATCAGTACAATCTCACTCATTTCCACATACTCCCTTTCCCCAAATAACTTTATTTACACCGCAAAGCAAACATCGCACATTCTGCTGAACTCATTGAAAAAGAAGTATAATAAAGCCTACAAATATGCATTTAACCTTCATTACCCAGCTCATCTTGATCTACTTATTTTCATGCGTCCTTCATTTGCTCACAAAAGTGATAAATAATGAAAATTTTACATTTATATAAAGCCTAAACATTAAGGTGAGATATTATTAAAAATATTCAAGCTTACTATTATTTTCATCAACAAAAGCGTAAAATGTAAAAAACTTTTGTGTGAGCGATTTCGCATATTCACGCACTCAAACCAATTTATATTCAAAGTTAATCAAAGCAATACAATGTTTACTTTGAAAAAGCAGCAATAATAATCTAACAAATAAACAACATCCCCATTGAGGTAAGAAAAACTCTAAACAATAAACAATTGCGGGAATGCATATAAAAACTACCTTGCAAAATATTGTGCGAATAGTCCCCAAAAAGAAGGGGTCCTTTATGGATATAATTTGGATTATTCTGTTTTAAATTTAGCTGCAAAGAAATGGTTAGAATAAAAGAGATGCAGTAAAAATTAAAAATATTGAGAAGTTAAATTAAAAATATTTATTGTATCGTCATTGCGCTACCAAAAACTGTTATACGTTTTAAGATCTTGTTCAGTAGAACAAACCAGAATATTTTTTCAGAACGTTTATAGCAGTTTGAGCACCCAGTAACCTTTGATAACTTCTTAACCAAAGTGGTACTAAAAAAGTGCAATAAGGAAATCTGGGTAATAAATATTATTAATCTGGCCTACATGGGGGTAGAAACTGGCTGTTATTGTCAAAACTTGTTTATCGATTTCTGATTAGAATATCACCATACCTCCGCTGTCCTTTCGAAAAAGCCCAATCTCATAAAGCTTTTAAATAACGCCCTATTTCTATTTTTTTTTAACGCCTTATCTCAGACTGTGGCTTTAAAATGCTCTATTTCAGAACTTGATTCAAATACGCCATATTGGAGCTTAAATTCAATACTTTTTGACAAGGGCTGGGGCGTGAGATAGGGCGCACTTCAGCCGAAGTCTGAGAAAGAGCGCTTTCTAAACAAATTCTGAAATAGGTAGTTTTGGAAAAAAATTTCAGATATGGCATTTTCGTACTAGAAGTCGGAACATGGTCATATTGCACTCAGCTGTCGTTATATTCATTGAAGACTGTTTCCAGAGTAAATATTTGCCACGTGGGCCAATATTTTTCTATATCTACAAACTTGTTATGAGACACTACATAATTGCATTGTGCTTTGGTTGTTAAGAAGACTTTAGGGAATATTCAATTCATGCTTTTGGCATGACTGAGCCTGCTCAGCAACTAAGTGTACTGTATTCTCTGCAGGAAATCATCCCGGATTCCTTTTTATACTCAGCTGAGCAGAGCTCACAGAGTATACTAATTTTGTTCGCATAACGGTAATCCGTAACGGCATAAACTAATCGAGATAGATACAGACTTCTATATATCAAAATGATCTGGGCGAAAAAAGAAATTCATGTAGCCATGTCCGTCCGTCCATCCGTCCGTAAATAACATAACTTGAGTAAATTTTGAGGTAACTTGATAGAGTTTGGTATGTAGGTTCCTGAGCACTCGTCTCAGATCGCTATTTAAAATGAACGAAATCGGACCATAACTACGCCCACTTTCATTTGATACCCATATCGTACAAACGCATTCTAGAGTCACCCCTGGTCTACTTTTATGTCGATATCTCGAAAAGGCGACCACCTTTAGAACTAAGGCCCACACCATTATAAAATACTTATTAACACCTTTCATTTGATTCCCTTATCGTACAAACACATTCTAGAGTCATCCCTGGTCCATCTTTATGGCGATATCTCGAAAAGGCATCCACCTTTAGAACTGAGGCCCACTCACTTTTAAAATACTCATTAACACCTCTCATTTGATACCCATATCGTACAAACACACTCTAGAGTCACCCCTGGTCCACCTTTATGGCGATATCTCGAAAAGGCGTCCACCTTTAGAACTAAGGCCCACTCCCTTTTAAAATAATCATTAACACCTTTCATTTGATACCCATATCGTACAAACACATTCTAGAGTCACTCCCACTCCCTTTTAAAATACTTTTTAATACTTTCCATTTGATACCCATGCCATACAAACACATTCCAGGGTTACCCTAGGTTCATTTTCCTACATGGTGATTTTCCCTTATTTTGTCTCCAAAGCTCTCAGCTGAGTATGTAATGATCGGTTACACCCGAACTTAGCCTTCCTTACTTTGGACATGCTCGATATTCATAAGCGATCAACGTGGTTTTAGTCAAATGTTCCCCTTCGACTAGACCCGAAGTAATCGCACTTTTTGTAAGGTATTTACTGCTTAGCAAACGAAAAGTGGAAAATAAACTTACCATTCATGTCGGCGAAAAGTACTTGTCGATGTTTTGTGTGTTTGCATCTGTTTGTATGGAAATATGTATTTATGTTCTTACGTAAACGTCTAGTTTTCATCAGCTTGCCAAGACACAGCTGTTGATTTTGAAATGACTTTTTTGGGTTTTGCTTTTTGTAGAAAAAATATTTGCAGAATTTCTTAATACAGCTAAATCATTTTCTAAACACAGGAGTATGCATGAAAGAAAGCTTGTGAAAGTACTATATTTATTTAGGCTCTACAGCAACCCGCGTTTGTTAGAAGCCATTGATATATGTAGGCTTAGGATTTACAATAGCTAAAGAATTGAAGCGAGAAGAGAAATGATGGGTGTACACCTGGAGAGTATGAATAATTCTACCATGAGGATTTTGGTTAGTTTTTTGTCCTTATCAAATGGCCTTAACCACAACAACAAACCGCCAAGATATTCATCAACAAAAGCACTGCCTATATTCATCGTGTTCGCGTTGGATGAACGTTTGTAAGTATGTGGGGGTATAATGCAGGCAGGAATGTGTTTGATTGCGGTTATTGCTAACAATGCCAGCATCAATGAATGTCGGTATCGCCGCGGGAGCACTTCACTCAAAGGTTTAGTAGGGGGACTCATGAAAGCATATAAACTTATAAGGTGTAAAATTATATCCATTTACACACGCGGTTATATGAACGCACCTAGCAATACTCTTGATAAACTTGATTGTTTATCAGCTGTATTATTGCTAAACAAAATTTTTTTGATTGTTATACAAATTAAAAAATGCCAAGATTAAGTGAAAAATCAAAACTAAAACGCCTTTACTTGCTGATGTTGGAGATTTCTGATGAAAATGCCTGCTGTAATGTCTGCAAGGTTGCATTCCTTTGAGTTTACCGCGTTTACATAATGAAATGTGCGCAGTAAATTTATACAAATTGTGTAAATGATTTTTCATACAAAATTTGCAGCTCGTTTACGCACTAGATAAATTTATACGTTTACACACTTTATAAGGCATTTATACGGTTACATGAGTCCCCCTAGTGAGTTTACTTTACCGATGTTGGTACGCTTCATTGGCTGCTAACAAACGATGAGTAACGAAAGGCCTGTGAGCAGTGCGCGGACTTTTAAAAAGAGAATGTTGGTAGACGAAAAATGAAAATAGTGTAGAAGTTGGTAGATTTTTTTTTCAAGAAAACAATAGCTACAGTTTATATTTGTACAAAACAATTCACAATTTATTGTAAAACAAATAAAGTACATTTCACGTAAATGACACTTTTAAAAAAACATGTAAACAAAACAAAAAAATACATGTAAATTTATATATACATAGCTTATGCCTATATGATACTTGCTTTTTTCCTGTATTTCGAGCTTGAAATACTGACGAAAATTTACGTTTAATTACCACAACAATTTTCCAATGTACCAAAAATACTGCCACATAATAACCGACTTCGGTATGTTATCGTTTACTTGAAAATTTTTTTATTTTCGTTCAAAATCATTTCGTTCACAAAAAACTGATGAAAATAGCGCAGGAAAATATTTGCGTGCTCAATTTACTACATTTATTTCATAAACAAATTTATTTCTTGTCTGAATTTGTGCACAAATTTTTCAAAATTGGTTAGTTTGGTTAGTGCCACCTCTTAATGTTATTTGGGTGTGCTCGGCAATTAAATACGTTTACCTAATGATCGCAGTATTTGGTTTCAATGCATATATTGAAATGTTGGTAGATTTTTGGGCTTTGGTGGTAGAAGTGGTAGAAAATGAAAATGGGTCAAAAGTTGGTAGATCTACCAATAAAGTGGTAAAGTCCGTGCACTGCCTGTGAGCGCCAGCTGACGCTTGTAAAGACTTCATTTGTATTCGGTTTTTGTGTGTGCGTTTCCCAAAAAACCTAATGTTTCATCATTGTGCTAATGCAATAATTCTCATCCCCAAAAAATTTTCCCTTTGAATTTAAAAGCTTAGATGAGCTTAGCGGAATGCAAATTTGGATTGGTCTTTACATGTAGGTTTATACTAGCGTAAGAACCTGCATGTTACGTAGAATGTGTTGGCATTTAGTTTGCTGAGTTTTGGTGAAGTTCGGTAAGGTTAACGAGCAAAAGCCTGATCATGTGCTTTTAATGCGGAGAATAATTTGAAAGAAACTTGAGAAAACTATCACTGAAGCTTCAAAATTTGTTTTCCGCGAATAAAGGCGAAATTCGTACGCCGTACTCAAGCAGATATATGTACCCATTCCGGCTGCACCAAGTCCTCGAAACCATTGTACGGGTTATCAAGGAAGATCTATTTGCATCTTTCCAACGCACTGCAGTTTGACACTGTGTGAATTGTCAAACCAGTGTGGATCAAGCATTTGGACAAGAATACCGAGGCTAAAAAGCGTATTTTGATACCTCCCACACGTTTTTGGTTGTGTTTTAGTAACCGACCCCTGTCGTAAGATACCACCATTTGTGAGATGAAATTGTGTAAAGGTAAACGTATTTTAAGCGAATTAAATCTAAATATTGCTTGTAGCATTGATGAATTTATTTCTATGCAATTAAGCAATTAATGAAATGATAACTTATTTTGACCATTTACGGAGAATGATACTAAAGAGAAAGAACAAGTAGCTGGGTTATTGGCAACCTTTACAATGCTCAAGACGAATATTTATGGAAATTAAAATTCATCATCAAATAGATGTGCGGCTCTCAGAAGTGGTCTTTTCTAAAACACGGTGAGTAATAATCAAAATGTAGTAACAAAGCGGAATACAGATGACTGCCGCAAATCACTGACTGGTAGTTTTTTTTTAATCTTATTTGACATTTCAACTTCTGGCGCAGTGCGATTTTGACATAAAATCCTTGTATAATTCCCATGGTAGTAATAAGCTAAAAATATTTAACAAAGCAATCCAGCCAAATTCTAAGAATTCGCCTGGAATTATGTTCTCGCGAATTTTTTGTTCCCGCTGAAAAATCCTAAAATTTTTTTCTGCTAAGGGGAATAGTAATAGTGAAATGGGAATCTGAAGTTTCGAAGTCAGGCATTTTGCAAAATTACATTTTGTTACGCATTTCTATGTTCGTTTAAGAAATTGAAAAGTTTAATTATTGAGGAGAATTTGTTTAAAATTGAAAAATAAAATATAAACAATGCACAGTATTGCATTTCATATGGTATTGGACGAAATGAGTAATAAATTCGTGCCACAGCAACATCTAAACAGAAACATAAGACGACTACTCTATAACATATGTAAATGAGCTGGAATTGCCTTCTCACATTCAGCAAAGCAATTTACTGGCGGCCGTGTCCGTTGCTTATTTATATATTTTTCGAATTAAAACAAAGAGTACTATGGAGGAATGTTAGTGTTTCAATTGGTGTTTTTCGTTTGGGAAACAATTTACTTAAACTATTGAAACGACTTTACTGCAATTCGGCTTATTAAAAATCTTCTACTAAGGTTCGAATCACTAAACTGTTGAACAAATAACTCCACTATTCGATAATGCAAAATGGTCTTTGTTATACTACTTTCAAAATAACACTTCTATTGCTCGACAGATAGCGTGCTTAATCAAAACTGATTGAAAGCTTAAATGAAACTGATTATCGCGCCTCTACTGTTGTCGCCTTTTATACTGTCTGGTTTCCTCGTTGCATACTTCTAGGCTTTTCCATTCCAGAACTTAGTAGTTAGTTATCAGCTACACAATCACCAGCCACAACTACGTTTAAAGCCTCTCATATGCGCGTGAGTAATACTTGCACAAATTATTGCCCTCTCTTGTGAGCACCTCAGATAAGATATATGCATGTGTTTGTGCGTTGCTTCTCCGCTGCGTGTACGTACATATATGTAGACATAATGATTGAATTATTGATGTGCATCAAGCCACTGCTCAGAGATGACAATACCCCTTAGTGTTGCTAATATTCGTAACACTGCCCTCCACCTACGTCTGATCATCACGATCAGACAAATCTCTCGATCTAAACGCTGCTAGCCTCTCCAAATGAACCACCCTTCTGTTTCGTGGTTTCCCAATTGTTTGTATGCGGTAGGTGACATCACTGATCTCTTCACAACTCTGTACGGGCCTCCCCTTCCCAACTGCACCAAAATTCGGATGGAACACCTTTCTGCCGGTGAGGGTTGTATAGCAGTACCAAATCTCCCTCCCGGAAACCTTCCGAATTATTTTCTTGTCGTACCTGCGTTTCGTCTTACTACTCATTACCCTGGGCCGTTCCCTCACACTCTGTTGTTTGGCCAATGAACTACTTCGTGGCGCTTGACGGATTGGCTTCGCATAATCAGTATCGTTCCCACGTTTCACAACAGTAGTGCGCTCTGGCTTGAAACTACCCTCGCATTCTTTCTGGGAAATTCGTTCCTTCGTTTTTGTGCGTCCATTTGGTTTTGTCAATGTCAGTGTTTCTCTCACAGGTACTTTTGATTTCACTTTATTTGGCCCATTCGATCCATCAACCTTTACCTTTGACTTTCGTGGCCTTTGTCGACTCTTCTCCACCAGTACTCGATTACTGCTGAACCTTTTTCCAAACTGAAGTTAAGTGGCACATCCTGGTTCTTATAACGCATAACCCTTTCTGCATGTCGATCTTGATGTCATGGTCAACCAAGAAGTCCACTCCCAATATGACTTCATCAACGATCTCCGCCACAACGAAATTGTGTAGAACCGTGACCATTCCAATCAAGACTTCACATATCACTTCTCCCTGGACTTGGTTATACTCGCCAGTGATCGTACGCAAATCTTGCTCCAGGTAATGGCTTTACTCTCCTGTTGACCAAATCGGATCGGATTAAAGAATGAGATGCGCCCGTATCTACAGTCAGTACACGCTCCTTGCCATTCACATTTCCTCTGACGGTAAGACTGCTTGATTTCCTTCCAATTTGCGACACAGATTTCACAGGACATTCAATAGCTGGAGATAGCTCTCGATCTCTACATCTTACTCGCTCTTGCTCATCCCCTCCAGCTTTGTTATTAAAACCACTCATGCTGTTGCAACCACTAGGATCAAGATCGCAATGACGTGCAATGTGACCGGACTTCCCGCATTTGAAGCATTTGATAACTCTCTCACTCCGCTTTTGCGATCCTTTCAGCGCCTCCAATATTGCGTCTACCCACTCTGGCCTTTCTACTTCCACACGGCGTGCTTTGAAAACTGGCTTACACAGAAGCGACGCTGTTTCCTGAATCAGAGCTTGTGAAACCGTTTCAGCGAATGTTGGCTTTGGGTTTGCGTATGTAGCTCGCTTTGTTTCGACGTCCCGTATGCCATTTATAAAGCTATGAATCTTTACCCTTTCAGTGTATTCCACGGGTGCGTCCGCATCCGCTAAATGTGCCAGCCTTTCAACATCCGACGCAAACTCTTGCAATGTTTCACCAGGCCTCTGGAAGCGGTTCAGTAACTCCATTTGGTATATCTGTCTTCTATGCTCAGTTCCGTATCGTCTCTCTAGAACACCCATCAATGCTTCATAACAGTTCCGTTCGCCCTCTGGAATGGTTTGTAAAATATCAGCTGCAGGTCCTTTCAATGCCATGAACAGTGCAGCAACTTTATCATCCGCATTCCAGTTGTTCACTGTTGCGGTCTTCTCAAATTGTAGCTCAAACACCTGGAAAGGAACAGAACCGTCAAAAGATGGAGTCTTTACCTTTGGGTTGCTTGCTGAAACAGCCGGGCGATTTAGTTGTAATTGCTCCATACGACCTTTTAAATCATCGACTTCTGCCCGAAATTGTGTGATTTTTGCATCCTGCGATTCAAGTTTTGATGATACCCTTGCTTCCTGTGCCTCCAGCTGCGAGGATACGAGAGTTTCTTGTGCTGTCAACTGCTCAGCCATATATGTCTTCTGTTCTTCTAACTGTGTTTCCATCTTGGTTGTTATCTGTGTCGACATTTCTGAAATACGCGTTTCTTGTGCTTCAATCTTTGATGTTATTCGTGTCTTTTGGGATTCCATCTTGGATGTTATACGGTTCTCCTGCGATTCCATATATGTCTTTTGTTCTGCCAGATGAGATGACACTGTCGATGTTTGAGCAGATATTGCAGCTAAATCATGTTCAAGTCTGTGCTCGTAACTGTCTGCGATGTTTCATTTTTCTCTTCAATTTTTGTTGTCTCCTCGCCATCAAGAGGAAAGACATACTCTTCCACGTTAATTCCCTCTAATTCCATTGCCTCTCTAGTCGTGCTTGAAGTTCGATTTTAATGCCGGTTGTATTCAATCCACGGCTCTCCAACTCCTTCTTCAGCTGCTGGATCTTCAATTCACTCCACTTTGCTATGTCCAAGTTGTATTCGAAGTCTTCGGAATTTATTCAACAATTCCTCTTCTGACACCATTTGTAACGAGTTTACTGCAATTCCGCTTATTACAAATCTTCTACTAAGGTTCGAATCACTAAACTGTTGAATAAATAACTCCAATATTCGATATTGCAAAATGGTCTTTATTAGACTACTTTCAAAATAACACTTCTATTGCTCGAAATATAGCGTGCTTAATCAAAACTGATTGATAGCTTAAATGAAATGATTCTCGCGCCTCTACTGTTATCGGCTTTTATACTGTCTGGTTTCCTCGTTGCATACTTCTAGGCTTTTCCATCCCAGAACTTACTAGTTAGTTATCAGCTACAAAATCATCAGCCACAACTACGTTTATAGCTTCTCATATGCGCGTGAGTAATACTTGCACAAATTATTGCCCTCTCTTGTGAGCACCTCAGATAAGATATATGCATGTGTTTGTGCGTTGCTTCTCCGCTGCGTGTACGTACATATGTGTAGACATAATGATTGAATTATTGATGTGCATCAAGTCACTGCTTAGAGATGACAGTACCCCTTAGTGTTGCTAATATTCGTAACACTATTTTGATGCGTTTCCTTTAATTAAGCAATTGATAAATTCTATAAATATGGTAGAGTAATCTCCCTTTTAATCGTATTCATAACACTGTGCATCAGCCTGCTGGTTATTGGACAAAACCCACTTTTTCGTAGAGGTCGAGGCTTATGTAGACAAAGTACTATCTCCGTTTTTGGCTGTTAGCCTCCAAAAAATAGATATCGGCTTTCGAAGTTCGAAATTCTACATTTCGGAATTTTATTTTTTTTTGTTAACGCGTTCAGGAAATTAAAAAGGTAAAAATGTGGTCGTGGTCCGCCTTTTTCTTTTTTGATTGGCTGAATTATTTTTTTGAAAAATTACAGTACGAGCAATTCCAGTGCAGACATGAAAGTAGTAGCCACTATCATGGGACTATCTGACGTTTCACCTCGTATAACAGCTCTTATACTAAATTTCTCAAAAAAGAAGTCAACCCTTCAAATAAGGGAAAAGAGCGGACCACGACTACATTTTTACTTTTTTAATTTTCTGAACGCGTTAAAAAAATTTTATTTCGAAATGTAGAAGTTCGAACTTCGAAAGCGGATATCTATTTTTTGGAGGCTAACTTCGAAAAAGGACGATGGCACTTTTTATACTTAAGCCTCATCTCCTCAAAAAAGTTGGTTTGGTCCAATACCCAGAAAAAAAGTTTATTTTGTCGCATAGTGTAATACCTACTTTTTTTCGCTTAACCGGGTTTTCCACTTTATTCAGAGAGGAAAAAAATCCGTAGGATTTTTATTTATGGGGGAAGAGAAGAAACTCAAAAGAAGTTTTTGTTTGGAAAGGGCTTATAGTGAACTTGAAATTTAAGCAGCTCATTTAAATGTTTAATATGTACTTTCAAGTGATTAGACAATTGTAACTGCGTGGACTTGATGAGGATAAGTACTATCCTTTCTCATTCGTTTGACAATAGCAGGTTTACCCATTTAAAAGCCCATTTAAGTTTGACCACGACCACATTTTTACTTTTTAATTTGCTGAACGCGTTATGAAATTTCGAAATGTAGAATTTCGAACTTCGAAAGCCGATATCTATTTTTTTGAGGCTAACTTCGAAAACAGGGATAGTACTTTTTATACTTAAGCCTCAATCTCCTGAAAAAAGTTAGTTTGGTCCAATACCCAGAAAAAAAGTTGATTTTGTCGCATAGTGTACTACCCACTTTTTTCCCTTAACCGGTTTTTCCAGTTTTTCAGAGAGAAAGAAATCCAAGGATTTTTATTTATGGGGGAAGGGAAGAAACTCAACTCATTCGTTTGACAATAGCAGGTTTACTCATTTAAAAGCCATTAAGTTTGATGTACACTCAGTCAAATTGTATTATTTTGTAATTACATATTTGTGAGCCCATATGTGTAACCTTGGAAATCTACAAAAAGGAAGAAAAATATTGGCTTTAGTATAGGATATACAACCGTAAAATGAAAGCGAATTACAAGAACGTGCTGAAAACTAGGTAAAGGAAGCACAATCAACATATTTTTAAAATGAGATAGTAACTATTATGGGTGAACACATGTAAGAAAAAAATTTTAAGTAATCCCTTTTCGTGTTATTTCCTATTTCAGTTGAAGTCACATTCAATGAGTTCAAATTTTTAATGCAGCTAATGAACACATTTTTGTGTAAAGGCTAAAATAAATTTATTCAGAAGTCATTTGCCGTCTTTCAGTGAGTTTTACAGCTCCGACTCACGCTCAATTCTCACGGGAATACTTTGGATCATTGAGAGACTTGAGAAGCAGATGTCGTGAAATTTTCGCACACGTGAAATGTTATAGGCAGATGTCGCCGCTGTTTTTCATTTAACTCATACGGCGAAAGGCTAAGCAGCGACATCTATTTTTTAAAAAGTAGGTTTAGTTAAAGGCAGCGTTGCCAAACTAAAAAGAAGTAATTAACAAATTATCTGGCTCACATATTGAACCAGACTTCTATCTGGATTTATCTGGCACAAATCGTTGTTGTTGCATTTACATGCAAAATTATTTATCTGGCCCAGGATTTTGCCACCGGATGATAGCTATTTTAGGAGTCCCGACTTATGAGTCGCTTAGTGAAGTCGTTTTCTGACATAATTGTTTTAGTGAATTCCCAAAACTATTTGCAATGAAATATAAATTGCATATGATCATCAATGATAACTGTTAATTTCAAAATTTCTTGAATTAGTAGCCGATGGGAGTTGCCTTAAAATCAAATTTCTCTGTAATGATTAAGGCTAGATATGATATGAAAAAAACTGGATATCATCATTTTGCGTGTTTTTACCTGTTTATTATTTTAAATAAAAAAAGCTCCTTTTCCTTTAAAATCAAGCCTATTATATACTATTTGAGTAGCCGAACTAGAATTAAAACAAGTAAGGAAGCTTAAGATCGGGTGTAACCGAACATCACATACTCAGTTGAGAGCTATGGTGACAACATAAGGGAAAATAACCATGTAGGAAAATGAACCGAGGGAAACCCTGGAATGTGTTTGTATGACATGTGTATCAAATGAAAGGTATTAAAGAGTATTTTATGAGGGAGTGGGCTATAGTTCTATAGGTGGACGCCATTTAGGAATATCGCCATAAACGTGGACCAGGGGTGACTCTAGAATGTGTTTGTACGACATGGGTATCAATGAAAGGTGTTAATGATTATTTAAAAGGGAGTGGCCATTAGTTCTATAGGTGGACGCTTTTCGGATATCGCCATAAAGCAGGACCAGGGGCGACTCTAGAATGTGTTTGTACGATTTGGGTATCAAATGAAAGATGTTAATGAGAATTTTAAAAGGGCGTGGGGCTTAGTTCTATAGGTGGACGCCTTTTCGAGATATCGTCATAAAAGTGGACCAGGGGTGATTCTAGAATGTGTTTGTACGATTGGGTATCAAATTAAAGGTTTTAGTGAGGGTTTTAAAAGGGAGTGGTGGTAGTTTTATATGTGAAGGCGTTTTTCCAGATATCGACCAAATGTGGACCAGGGTGACCCAGAACATCATCTGTTGGATACCGCTAATTTATTAATATATGTAATACCTAAACAGTATTCCTGCCAAGATTTCAAGGGTTTTTTATTTCGCCCTGCAGAACTTTTTCATTTTTCTTCTACTTAATCTAAAGCAA
>JARSSU010006108.1:0-27154 GCA_029619165.1 Eurosta solidaginis
ATCCAATAATATTTAAACACTTAGTAAACGAATCCTGTCGCTGTTATTGTAAGCGAGGCTGGAACTGCATGAACGCTATCGAAAATTTTGAATTTATTGGTCGATCGAAATCCAATAATATTTAACACTTAGTAACGAATCCTGCCGCTGTTAGGAATTTAACTTGGTCGAGTTTCCAAATCCAATAATATTTAAACACTTAGTAGAGGAATCATGTCGCTGTTGTTGTAAGCGAGGCTGAAACTGTATGAATGCTATTTGAAAATTTGGAATTTGTTTGTCGATTTCCAAATCCAATAATATTAAACACTTAGTAAACGAATCCTGTCGCTGTTATTGTAAGCGAGGCTGGAACTGCAAGAACGCTATTCGAAATTTTGATTTTATTGGTCGATTTTCGAAATCCAATAATATTAAACACTTAGTAACGAATCCTGCCGCTGTTAGGAATTTAACTTGGTCGAGTTTCCAAATCAATAATATTTAAACACTAGTAGAGGAATCTGTCTCTGTTATTGTAAGCGAGGCTGAAACTGTATGAATGCTATTGAAAATTTGGAATTTTGTTGGTCGATTTTCCAAATCCAATAATATTTATACACTTAGTAAATGAAAAATGTCGCTGTGTTCTAAGCTAGGCTGAAACTGTATGAATGCTATTTGAAAACTTGGAATTTTGTTGGTCGATTTTCAAATCAATAATATTTAAACACTTAGTAAATGAATCATGTCGCTGTTGTTGTAAGGGAGGCTGAAACTGTATGAATGCTATTTGAAAATTGGAATTTTGTTTGGTCGATTTTCGAAATCCAATAATATTTAAACACTTAGTAACGAATCCTGTCGCTGTTATTGTAAGCGAGGCTGGAACTGCAAGAACGCTATTCGAAAATTTTGAATTTTATTGGTCGATTTTCGAAATCCAATAATATTTAAACACTTAGTAAACGAATCCTGCCGCTGTTAGGAATTTAACTTGGTCGAGTTTCCAAATCCAATAATATTTAAACACTTAGTAAATGAATCATGTCGCTGTTGTTGTAAGCGAGGCTGAAACTGTATGAATGCTATTTGAAAATTTGGAATTTTGTTTGGTCGATTTTCGAAATCCAATAATATTTAAACACTTAGTAAACGAATCCTGTCGCTGTTATTGTAAGCGAGGCTGGAACTGCAAGAACGCTATTCGAAAATTTTGAATTTTATTTGGTCGATTTCGAAATCCAATAATATTTAAACACTTAGTAAACGAATCCTGCCGCTGTTAGGAATTTAACTTGGTCGAGTTTCCAAATCCAATAATATTTAAACACTTAGTAGAGGAATCATGTCTCTGTTGTTGTAAGCGAGGCTGAAACTGTATGAATGCTATTTGAAAATTTGGAATTTTGTTTGGTCGATTTTCCAAATCCAATAATATTTATACACTTAGTAATGAACATGTCGCTGTTGTTCTAAGCTAGGCTGAAACTGTATGAATGCTATTGAAAACTTGGAATTTTGTTTGGTCGATTTTCAAATCCAATAATATTTAAACACTTAGTAAATGAATCATATCGCTGTTGTTGTAAGCGAGGCTGAAACTGTATGAATGCTATTTGAAAATTTGGAATTTTGTTTGGTCGATTTTCGAAATCCAATAATATTTAAACACTTAGTAAACGAATCCTGCCGCTGTTAGGAATTTAACTTGGTCGATTCTCCAAATCCAATAATATTTAAACACTTAGTAGAGGAATCCTGTCGCTGTTGTTGTAAGCGAGTCTGAAACTGTATGAATGCTATTGAAAATTTGGAATTTTGTTTGGTCGATTTTCCAAATCCAATAATATTTAAACACTAGTAAATGAATAATGTCGCTGTGTTGTAAGCGAGGCTGAAATTGTATGAATGCTATTTGAAAATTTGGAATTTTGTTGGTCGATTTCGAAATCCAATAATATTTAAACACTTAGTAAACGAATCCTGTCGCTGTTATTGTAAGCGAGGCTGGAAACTGCATGAACGCTATTCGAAAATTTTGAATTTTATTGGCCGATTTTCGAAATACAATAATATTTAAACACTTAGTAAACGAATCCTGCCCTGTTAGGAATTTAACTTGGTCGATTTTCCAAATCCAATAATATTTAAACACTTAGTAGAGGAATCATATCGCTATTGTTGTAAGCGAGGCTGAACTGTATGAATGTTATTTGAAAATTGGAATTTTGTTTGGTCGATTTTCCAAATCCCCAATAATATTTAAACACTTAGTAAATGATATTGTCGCTGTTGTTGTAAGCGAGGCTGAAACTGTATGAATGCTATTTGAAATTTGGAATTTTGTTTGGTCGATTTTCGAAATCCAATAATATTTAAACACTTAGTAAACGAATCCTGTCGCTGTTATTGTAAGTGAGGCTGGAACTGCATGAACGCTATTCGAAATTTTGAATTTTATTTGGTCGATTTTCGAATCCAATAATATTTAAACACTTAGTAAACGAATCCTGCCGCTGTTAGGAATTTAACTTGGTCGATTTTCCAAATCCAATAATATTTAAACGCTTAGTAGAGGAATCCTGTCGCTGTTGTTGTAAGCGAGTCTGAAACTGTATGAATGCTATTTGAAAATTTGGAATTTTGTTTGGTCGATTTTCCAAATCCAATAATATTTAAACACTTAGTAAATGAGTCATGTCGCTGTTGTTGTAAGCGAGGCTGAAACTGTATGAATGCTATTTGAATATTTGGAATTTTGTTTGGTCGATTTTCCAAATACAATAATATTTAAACACTTATTAATGAATCATGTCGCTGTTGTTGTAAGCGAGGCTGAAACTGTATGATGCTATTTGAAAATTTGGAATTTTGTTTGGTCGATTTTCGAAATCCAATAATATTTAAACACTTAGTAAACGAATCCTGTCGCTGTTATTGTAAGCGAGGTTGAAATTGTATGAATGCTATTTGAAAATTTGGAATTTTGTTTGGTCGATTTTCCAAATCCAATAATATTTAAACACTTAGTAATGAGTCATGTCGCTGTTGTTGTAAGCGAGGCTGAAACTGTATGAATGCTATTTGAATATTTGGGATTTTGTTTGGTCGATTTTCCAAATCCAATAACATTTAAACACTTAGTAATGAATCATGTCGCTGTTGTTGTAAGCGAGGCTGAAACTGTATGAATGCTATTTGAAAATTTGGAATTTTGTTTGGTCGATTTTCAAATCCAATAATATTTAAACGCTTAGTAGAGGAATCCTGTCGCTGTGTTGTAAGCGAGTCTGAAACTGTATGAATGCTATTTGAAAATTTGGAATTTTGTTTGGTCGATTTTCCAAATCCAATAATATTTAAACACTTAGTAAATGAGTCATGTCGCTGTTGTTGTAAGCGAGGCTGAAACTGTATGAATGCTATTTGAATATTGGAATTTTGTTTGGTCGATTTTTCCAAATCCAATAATATTTAAACACTTAGTAATGAATCATGTCGCTGTTGTTGTAAGCGAGGCTGAAACTGTATGAATGCTATTTGAAAATTTGGAATTTTGTTTGGTCGATCTTCGAAATCCAAATTATATTTAAACACTTAGTAAACGAATCCTCTCACTGTTATTGTAAGCGAGGTTGAAACTGTATGAATGCTATTAGAAAATTTGGAATTTAATTTGGTCGATTTTCCAAATCCAATAATATTTAAACGCTTAGTAGAGGAATCCTGTCGCTGTTGTTGTAAGCGAGTCTGAAACTGTATGAATGCTATTTGAAAATTTGGAATTTTGTTTGGTCGATTTTCCAAATCCAATAATATTTAAACACTTAGTAAATGAGTCATGTCGCTGTTGTTGTAAGCGAGGCTGAAACTGTATGAATGCTATTTGAATATTTGGAATTTTGTTTGGTCGATTTCCAAATCCAATAATATTTAAAATGAATCATGTCGCTGTTGTTGTAAGCGAGGCTGAAACTGTATGAATGCTATTTGAAAATTTGGAATTTTGTTTGGTCGATCTTCGAAATCCAATTATATTTAAACACTTAGTAACGAATCCTGTCACTGTTATTGTAAGCGAGGTTGAAACTGTATGAATGCTATTAGAAAATTTGGAATTTAATTTGGTCGATTTTCCAAATCCAATAATATTTAAACACTTAGTAGAGGAATCCTGTCGCTGTTGTTGTAAGCGAGGCTGAAATTTTATGAATGCTATTTGAAAATTTGGAACTTTGTTTGGTCGATTTTCCCAAATCCAATAATATTTAAACACTTAGTAGAGGAATCATGTCGCTGTTGTTGTAAGCGAGGCTGAAACTGTATGAATGCTATTTGAATATTTGGAATTTTGTTTGGTCGATTTTCCAAATCCAATAATATTTAAACACTTAGTAGAGGAATCCTGTCGCTGTTGTTGTAAGCGAGGCTGAAACTGTATGAATGCTATTTGAAAATTTGGATTTTGTTGGTCGATTTTCCAAATCCAATAATATTTAAACACTTAGTAATGAATCATGTCGCTGTTGTTGTAAGCGAGGCTGAAGCTGTATGAATGCTATTTGAAAACTTGGAATTTAACTTGGTCGATTTTAAATCCAATAATATTTAAACACTTAGTAAATGAATCATGTCGCTGTTGTTGTAGCGAGGCTGAAACTGTATGAATGCTATTTGAAAATTTGGAATTTTGTTTGGTCGATTTTCCAAATCCAATAATATTTAAACACTTAGTAAATGAATCATTTCGCTGTTGTTGTAAGCGAGGCTGAAACTGTATGAATGCTAGTTGAAAATTTGGAATTTAGCTTGGTCGATTTTCCAAATCCAATAATATTTAAACACTTAGTAGAGGAATCCTGTCGCTGTTGTTGTAAGCCAGGTTGAAACTATATGAATGCTATTAGCAATTTGGAATTTAACTTGGTCGATTTCCAATCCAAAACATTTAAACAATTAGTAGAGGAATCATGTCGCTGTTGTTGTAAGCGAGGTTGAAACTGCATGAATGCTATTAGAAATTTGAATTTAACTTGGTCGATTTTCCCAAATCCAATAATATTTAAACACTTAGTAGAGGAATCCTGTCGCTGTTGGTGTAAGCGAGGCTGAAACTGTATGAATGCTATTTGAAAATTTGGATTTTGTTTGGTCGAGTTTCCAAATCCATAATATTAAACACTTAGTAAATGAATCATGTCGCTGTTGTTGTAAGCGAGGCTGAAGCTGTATGAATGCTATTTGAAAACTTGGAATTTAACTTGGTCGATTTTAAATCCAATAATATTTAACACTTAGTAAATGAATCATGTCGCTGTTGTTGTAAGCGAGGCTGAAACTGTATGAATGATATTTGAAAATTTGGAATTTTATTTGGTCGATTTTCCAAATCCAATAATATTTAAACACTTAGTAGAGGAATCCTGTCGCTGTTGTTGTAAGCGAGGCTGAAACTGTATGAATGCTATTTGAAAATTTGGAATTTTGTTTGGTCGATTTTCCAATCCAATAATATTTAAACACTTAGTAGAGAATCATGTCTCTGTTATTGTAAGCGAGGCTGAAACTGTATGAAGGCTATTGAAAATTTGGAATTTTGTTTGGTCGATTTTCCAAATCCAATATATTTATACACTTAGTAAATGAAACATGTCGCTGTTGTTCTAAGCTAGGCTGAAACTGTATGAATGCTATTTGAAAACTTGGAATTTTGTTTGGTCGTTTTCAATCCAATAATATTTAAACACTTAGTAAATGAATCATGTCGCTGTTGTTGTAAGCGAGGCTGAAACTGTATGAATGCTATTTGAAAATTGGAATTTTGTTGGTCGATTTTCGAAATCCAATAATATTTAACACTTAGTAACGAATCCTGTCGCTGTTATTGTAACGATGAGCTGGAACTGCAAGAACGCTATTCGAAAATTTTTGAGTTTATTTGGTCGATTTCGAATCAATAATATTTAAACACTTAGTAAACGAATCCTGCGCTGTTAGGAATTTAACTTGGTCGAGTTTCAAATCCAATAATATTTAAACACTTAGTAATGAATCATGTCGCTGTTGTTGTAGCGAGGCTGAACTGTATGATGCTATTTGAAATTTGGAATTTGTTGTCGATTTTCGAAATCCATAATATTAAACACTTGTAAACGAATCCTGTCGCTGTATTGTAAGCGAGGCTGAACTGCAAGAACGCTATTCGAAAATTTTGAATTTTATTTGGTCGATTCGAAATCCAATAATATTTAAACACTTAGTAAACGAATCCTGCCGCTGTTAGGAATTTAACTTGGTCGAGTTTCAAATCCAATAATATTTAAACACTTAGTAGAGGAATCATGTCTCTGTTATTGTAAGCGAGGCTGAAACTGTATGAATGCTATTGAAAATTTGGATTTTGTTGGTCGATTTCCAATCCAATAATATTTATACACTTAGTAAATGAACATGTCGCTGTTGTTCTAGCTAGGCTGAAACTGTATGAATGCTATTTGAACTTGAATTTTGTTTGGTCGATTTTCAAATCCATAATATTTAAACACTTAGTAAATGAATCATGTCGCTGTTGTTGTAAGCGAGGCTGAAACATGTATGAATGCTATTTGAAAATTTGGAATTTTGTTTGGTCGATTTTCGAAATCCAATAATATTTAAACACTTAGTAAACGAATCCTGCCGCTGTTAGGAATTTAACTTGGTCGATTCTCCAAATCCAATAATATTTAAACACTTAGTAGAGGAATCCTGTCGCTGTTGTTGTAGCGAGTCTGAAACTGTATGAATGCTATTTGAAAATTTGGAATTTTGTTTGTCGATTTTCAAATCCAATAATATTTAAACACTTAGTAATGAATAATGTCGCTGTTTGTTGTAAGCGAGGCTGAAATTGTATGAATGCTATTTGAAAATTTGGAATTTTGTTTGGTCGATTTTCGAAATCCAATAATATTTAAACACTTAGTAAACGAATCCTGTCGCTGTTATTGTAAGCGAGGCTGGAACTGCATGAACGCTATTCGAAAATTTTGAATTTTATTTGGCCGATTTTCGAAATACAATAATATTTAACACTTAGTAACGAATCCTGCCCCTGTTAGGAATTTAACTTGGTCGATTTTCCAAATCCAATAATATTTAAACACTTAGTAGAGGAATCATATCGCTATTGTTGTAGCGAGGCTGAACTGTATGAATGTATTGAAAATTTGGAATTTTGTTGGTCGATTTTCCAATCCAATAATATTAAACACTTAGTAATGAATATTGTCGCTGTTGTTGTAGCGAGCTGAAACTGTATGAATGCTATTTGAAATTTGGATTTTGTTTGGTCGATTTTCGAAATCCAATAATATTTAAACACTAGTAAACGAATCCTGTCGCTGTTATTGTAAGTGAGCTGGAACTGCATGAACGCTATTCGAAAATTTTGATTTTTTGGTCGATTTTCGAAATCCAATAATATTTAAACACTAGTAAACGATCCTGCGCTGTAGGATTTAACTTGGTCGATTTTCCAAATCAATAATATTTAAACGCTTAGTAGAGGAATCCTGTCGCTGTTGTTGTAAGCGAGTCTGAAACTGTATGAATGCTATTTGAAAATTGGAATTTTGTTTGGTCGATTTCCAAATCAATAATATTTAAACACTTAGTAAATGAGTCATGTCGCTGTTGTTGTAAGCGGGCTGAAACTGTATGAATGCTATTTGAATATTTGGAATTTTGTTTGGTCGATTTTCCAAATACATAATATTTAAACACTTAGTAAATGAATCATGTCGCTGTTGTTGTAAGCGAGGCTGAACTGTATGAATGCTATTTGAAAATTTGGAATTTTGTTGGTCGATTCGAAATCCAATAATATTTTAAACACTTAGTAACGAATCCTGTCGCTGTTATTGTAAGCGAGGTTGAAATTGTATGAATGCTATTGAAAATTTGGAATTTTGTTTGGTCGATTTTCCAAATCCAATATATTTAAACACTTAGTAATGAGTCATGTCGCTGTTGTTGTAAGCGAGGCTGAAACTGTATGAATGCTATTTGAATATTTGGGATTTTGTTTGGTCGATTTTCCAAATCCAATAACATTTAAACACTTAGTAAATGAATCATGTCGTTGTTGTTGTAAGCGAGGCTGAAACTGTATGAATGCTATTTGAAAATTTGGAATTTTGTTTGGTCGATTTTCAAAATCCCAATAATATTTAAACGCTTAGTAGAGGAATCCTGTCTCGCTGTTGTTGTAAGCGAGTCTGAAACTGTATGAATGCTATTTGAAAATTTGGAATTTTGTTTGGTCGATTTTCCAATCCAATAATATTTAAACACTTAGTAAATGAGTCATGTCGCTGTTGTTGTAAGCGAGGCTGAAACTGTATGAATGCTATTTGAATATTTGGAATTTTGTTTGGTCGATTTTCCAAATCCAATAATATTTAAACACTTAGTAAATGAATCATGTCGCTGTTGTTGTAAGCGAGGCTGAAACTGTATGATGCTATTTGAAATTTGGAATTTTGTTTGGTCGATCTTCGAATCCAATTATATTTAAACACTTAGTAACGAATCCTCTCACTGTTATTGTAAGCGAGTTGAAACTGTATGAATGCTATTAGAAAATTTGGATTTAATTTGGTCGATTTTCCAATCCAATAATATTTAACGCTTAGTAGAGGAATCCTGTCGCTGTTGTTGTAAGCGAGTCTGAACTGTATGAATGCTATTTGAAAATTTGGAATTTTGTTTGGTCGATTTCCAATCCAATATATTTAAACACTTAGTAATGAGTCATGTCGCTGTTGTTGTAAGCGAGGCTGAAACTGTATGAATGCTATTTGAATATTTGGAATTTTGTTTGGTCGATTTTCCAAATCCAATAATATTTAAATGAATCATGTCGCTGTTGTTGTAAGCGAGGCTGAAACTGTATGAATGCTATTGAAAATTTGGAATTTTGTTTGGTCGATCTTCGAATCCAATTATATTAAACACTTAGTAAACGAATTCTGTCACTGTTATTGTAAGCGAGGTTGAAACTGTATGAATGCTATTAGAAAATTTGGAATTTAATTTGGTCGATTTCCAAATCCAATAATATTTAAACACTTAGTAGAGGAATCCTGTCGCTGTTGTTGTAAGCGAGGCTGAAATTTTATGAATGCTATTTGAAAATTTGGAACTTTGTTTGGTCGATTTTCCAAATCCAATAATATTTAAACACTTAGTAGAGGAATCATGTCGCTGTTGTTGTAAGCGAGGCTGAAACTGTATGAATGCTATTTGAATATTTGGAATTTTGTTTGGTCGATTTTCCAAATCCAATAATATTTAAACACTTAGTAGAGGAATCCTGTCGCTGTTGTTGTAAGCGAGGCTGAAACTGTATGAATGCTATTTGAAAATTTGGAATTTTGTTTGGTCGATTTTCCAAATCCAATAATATTTAAACACTTAGTAAATGAATCATTTCGCTGTTGTTGTAAGCGAGGCTGAAACTGTATGAATGCTAGTTGAAAATTTGGAATTTAGCTTGGTCGATTTTCCAAATCCAATAATATTTAAACACTTAGTAGAGGAATCCTGTCGCTGTTGTTGTAAGCCAGGTTGAAACTATATGAATGCTATTAGCAAATTTGGAATTTAACTTGGTCGATTTTCCAAATCCAAAAACATTTAAACAATTAGTAGAGGAATCATGTCGCTGTTGTTGTAAGCGAGGTTGAAACTGCATGAATGCTATTAGAAAATTTGGAATTTAACTTGGTCGATTTTCCAAATCCAATAATATTTAAACACTTAGTAGAGGAATCCTGTCGCTGTTGTTGTAAGCGAGGCTGAAACTGTATGAATGCTATTTGAAAATTTGGAATTTTGTTTGGTCGATTTTCCAAATCCAATAATATTTAAACACTTAGTAAATGAATCATGTCGCTGTTGTTGTAAGCGAGGCTGAAGCTGTATGAATGCTATTTGAAAATTTGGAATTTAACTTGGTCGATTTTTAAAATCCAATAATATTTAAACACTTAGTAAATGAATCATGTCGCTGTTGTTGTAAGCGAGGCTGAAACTGTATGAATGATATTTGAAAATTTGGAATTTTATTTGGTCGATTTTCCAAATCCAATAATATTTAAACACTTAGTAGAGGAATCCTGTCGCTGTTGTTGTAAGCGAGGCTGAAACTGTATGAATGCTATTTGAAAATTTGGAATTTTGTTTGGTCGATTTTCCAAATCCAATAATATTTAAACACTTAGTAGAGGAATCCTGTCGCTGTTGTTGTAAGCGAGGCTGAAACTGTATGAATGCTATTTGAAAATTTGGAATTTTGTTTGGTCGATTTTCCAAATCCAATAATATTTAAACACTTAGTAGAGGAATCATGTCGCTGTTGTTGTAAGCGAGGCTGAAACTGTATGAATGCTATTTGAAAATTTGGAATTTTGTTTGGTCGATTTTCCAAATCCAATAATATTTAAACACTCAGTAGAGGAATCCTGTCGCTGTTGTTGTAAGCGAGGCTGAAACTGTATGAATGCTATTTGAAAATTTGGAATTTTGTTTGGTCGATTTTCCAAATCCAATAATATTTAAACACTTAGTAGAGGAATCATGTCGCTGTTGTTGTAAGCGAGGCTGAAACTGTATGAATGCTATTTGAAAATTTGGAATTTTGTTTGGTCGATTTTCCAAATCCAATAATATTTAAACACTCAGTAAATGAATCATGTCGCTGTTGTTGTAAGCGAGGCTGAAACTGTATGAATGCTATTTGAAAATTTGGAATTTAACTTGGTCGATTTTCCAATCCAATAATATTTAAACACTTAGTAGAGGAATCCTGTCGCTGTTGTTGTAAGCGAGGCTGAAACTGTATGAATGCTATTTGAAAATTTGGAATTTTATTTGGTCGATTTTCGAAATCCAATAATATTTAAACACTTAGTAAACGAATCCTGCCGCTGTTAGGAATTTAACTTGGTCGATTTTCCAAATCCAATAATATTTAAACACTTAGTAAATGAATCATGTCGCTGTTGTTGTAAGCGAGGCTGAAACTGTATGAATGCTATTTGAAATTTTGGAATTTTGTTTGGTCGATTTTCCAAATCCAATAATATTTAAACACTTAGTAAATGAGTCATGTCGCTGTTGTTGTAAGCGAGGCTGAAATTGTATGAATGCTATTTGAAAACTTGGGATTTAACTTGGTCGATTTTCCAAATCCAATAATATTTAAATACTTAGTAGAGGAATCCTGTGGCTGTTGTTGTAAGCGAGGCTGAAGCTGTATGAATGCTATTTGAAAATTTGGAATTTAACTTGGTCGATTTTCAATCCAATAATATTTAAACACTTAGTAAATGAATCATGTCGCTGTTGTTGTAAGCGAGGCTGAAACTGTATGAATGCTATTTTGAGAATTTGGAATTTTGTTTGGTCGATTTTCCAATCCAATAATATTTAAACTCTTAGTAGAGGAATCCTGTCGCTGTTATTGTAAGCAAGGTTGAAACTGTATGAATGCTATTAGAAAATTTGGAATTTAACTTGGTCGATTTTCCAAATCCAATAATATTTAAACACTTAGTAGAGGAATCCTGTCGCTGTTATTGTAAGCAAGGTTGAAACTGTATGAATGCTATTAGAAAATTTGGAATTTAACTTGGTCGACTTTCCAATCCAATAATATTTAAACACTTAGTAGAGGAATCCTGTCGCTGTTGTTGTAAGCGAGGCTGAAACTGTATGAATGCTATTTGAAAATTTGGAATTTTGTTTGGTCGATTTTCCAAATCCAATAATATTTAAACACTTAGTAAATGAATCATGTCGCTGTTGTTCTAAGCGAGGCTGAAACTGTATGAATGCTATTTTGAGAATTTGGAATTTTGTTTGGTCGATTTTCCAAATCCAATAATATTTAAACTCTTAGTAGAGGAATCCTGTCGCTGTTATTGTAAGCAAGGTTGAAACTGTATGAATGCTATTAGAAAATTTGGAATTTAACTTGGTCGACTTTCCAAATCCAATAATATTTAAACACTTAGTAGAGGAATCCTGTCGCTGTTGTTGTAAGCGAGGCTGAAACTGCATGAATGCTATTTGAAAATTTGGAATTTTGTTTGGTCGATTTTCCAAATCCAATAATATTTAAACACTTAGTAAATGAATCATGTCGCTGTTGTTCTAAGCGAGGCTGAAACTGTATGAATGCTATTTTGAGAATTTGGAATTTTGTTTGGTCGATTTTCCAAATCCAATAATATTTAAACTCTTAGTAGAGGAATCCTGTCGCTGTTATTGTAAGCAAGGTTGAAACTGTATGAATGCTATTAGAAATTTGGAATTTAACTTGGTCGACTTTCCAAATCCAATAATATTTAAACACTTAGTAGAGGAATCCTGTCGCTGTTATTGTAAGCGAGGCTGAAACTGTATGAATGCTATTTGAAAATTTGGAATTTTGTTTGGTCGATTTTCCAAATCCAATAATATTTAAACACTTAGTAAAAGAATCATTTCGCTGTTATTTTAAGCGAGGCTGAAACTGTATGAATGCTAATTGAAAATTTGGAATTTTATTTGGTCGATTTTCCAAATCCAATAATATTTAAACACTCAGTAAATGAATCCTGTCGCTGTTGTTGAAATCGAGGCTGAAACTGTATGAATGCTATTTCAAAATTTGGTATTTTGTTTGGTCGAATTTCCAAATCCAATAATATTTAAACACTTAGTAAACGAATCCTGTCTCTGTTATTGTAAGCGAGGATGAAACTGCATGAATGCACTTTGAAAATTTGGAATTTTATTTGGTCGATTTTCCAAATCCAATTATATTTAGACAAACTAGAAGACGAATCCTGTCGCTGTTATTGTAAGCGAGGCTGAAACTGTATGAATGCACTTTGAAAATTTGGAATTTTATTTGGTCGAATTTCAAAATCCAATAATATTTAGACACTTAGTAAATGAATCCTCTCGCTGTTATTGTAACGGAGACTGAAACTGCAAAGTGCGTAAACTTTTCCCTTTACGCTTTCGCCTTCGTCAGCGCTTTTCCCTCTTTCTGTCTTCGTTTTCTTTGTATGATTACTCTCACAAAATGTGCACCTTTTGCATGGCTTATGTCATATTCTCAAAAAGTGGCTGTTGTGGTTGTTGTTGTTGTTGTGGCGATAAAGGCACTCCTTGAAGGTTTTGGGGAGTATTTTCGATATTGATGGTCCGTTGCTGGATGTAATTCCGGCAACAAGCACTATTTAGGTATAAGCCCTACCATCTCGGAAACTATTTAATATGAACACATTGAACCTTCTTGGTCATTCCGCCCCTTCATCTAGTTCCATGAGGAGCTTGGAGTTGCTATAAATTGCACTGCCAGCACTTTGAAAGGAGTTCGCTACACTCCCCCTTTTTCTTTTTCTTCTTCTTCTTTTACTCATCCTCTTACCTTTGTTTGTTGTCTTCATTTGATTTTTATTTGAACTCATTCGAACTTCATTCACTTTTCCTTCAAACTTTCTGGTTTTCCTTCATTTAACGATCGATCGTTGTAACTTTGGTCCCTTTTCCTTGGTGCCTTAAACCGTTTATATTAAATTAAGGAAGGGTGACATAAGGTCAACGATATTATTGTCATATGACAATTTGACTATTTCAAATGGCAAAAAGATCAGTTGATTTTATATTCAAATGAAGTGGCCCCAACTTGAAATTTCAAATAGCTACCATATCAACGATATCGGCATAAGGTGAAATAATATTTTCTCATGTAGCCATATGATGTATTTATTTTTTTCGAACTTCCACTTATTACTTGTGTTTACTTGATATTCACGTTTTTAAACTCCACGTCATTGATCGCTGCGAACAAAGGCAATATGTGTAGCAAACTTTCGGCCAGATCTTCTTATATTGGGCTTCGAGTTGTGAAGTAGAGTTTTGTTTTATAAGTTGAACATAATTTTATTTCGAATGGTTTTCTAAAATCTCCCACCGCGCCTAAAAGTGGACTTAAGATTTCTGCAAAAATTATATATGGAGACGGTAATGCAACCTTATACGGTTTAAGGCATCGTCTTTCGTGTTTACAATTGTGTAAAAGATGGAATAGTTGATATAGCTCCATATAACTTAAATTCTTTGTTTTATTAGTTTATTATAACTTTATTTCGAATATCCATGCTGGCTGAACCTGCCTACTTGCAATGCCTAAAATTGGGCTTCAAGTTTCTTAAAAAAATTTTTGTGGAGAAAAAATCGAAAACTTAATATTTTAAAGAACAATGTTTCTAAGAAGACCCCCAAAAAATACAACTCCATTTTCAAGGAAAATAGTTGCACTTTCAATTTAGAAATTCTAGCCTTTGGAAAATTATGCGCTGGTTTCTGAATCTAAAATTTTGTCGGCGGGTGTAATTAAAACCAGAACGGCTCAAAAAAGCTTAAACCTTTATATATATACAACAAACAAACACTTGTACTGAAATAAAAGAGAAAAAGGAAAAAGTGGATGGAACGAAGTGGTCAATAAACTGTCTGGACTATTTCAAGAATAACAAAGGGCTAAATAAGCTGAGTAGGGAATGAGATCAAAGACAGTTAAACAGTACATAATAGACTTTTTGCGCGGAGTAAGAATCAAAGTGTAAGGAAAAAGAAAGATAAGTTAAGGTAAATAAGAAGCAAAAAGAAGAATATATACATAGAAGAAAACGAACACAAAAAAATTAATGCACGAATATGCAACTCACAAAAAATGAAGGAAATGGAAACGAAAGGAAGTGGATCATATACATAGTAATGTATTAGAGATCAGTAAACAAATTATGCTACCGAGCTTCGACAAGGAAACAAAATATTATCTTGTGGGTGATTTGAAATCCACATAAACCTGAACATATACATATTCATGTACACAATGTCAAACTAAAACAAAATAGCTGGACCCAAATGTAAACTTTATTCAAGATGAAACATAAAAAATAAATGGCGTAGTAAAACTAAAAGTTTACTCAAACAAAACCACAAAGAGAAGCACAAACACTGGCATTAAAGTTGCGCATGTTTATGTATATACTTTATACGTAGATACATACACATATAAAAAGATATAAAATTTAAGCACGATATAGGTAGAGCAGAACAAGGGCCCTGCTTATGTTTGAATTCCGGTAGCATCGGAGCCCATTAAAAGCACTTATACAAATAACACGCGTATACAGCCATATAAAGGCAATCTAACGAGAGAAATTTACATTTCCTCCCGCAAATAAAATCATCTAACCATAGACATAAATTATCTGGAAGCATACTTTTAGGAGGAGGTAAAGTCTCTTATTTCTTTCATATGTCGAAACATAGACTCACTCACGCACACAAGCGATACAAATTTTCACTGAATTCATTGTTAAATGTAAATGTATGCAGCTGAATGTGTTTATAATTGTTGCTGTTGCATTGGTATTCGTGCTCGTACTATGAAATGTTTCACTGTATTTTTCTTTGTTTTTTGTTTTTTTTTGTTAGTGTAGGAGTTAGTATTGCATACAGATGTAAATTATTTTTCTTACTTGTACTCCGGCCGGCTACATTTACGAGTGTATGCATATGTATGTGTAATTTTTGGGTGCGGTCCTTGACATCGCGCACGAGCCATGAAAATGCGATGATTTTTGTCCGACGAGCAATAACGACATCAAATAGCAATACAATGCACACTGCAACACAACAGCAACATAAAGACATCCTTTCATTTCTTTTATCTTTCACTTTTCATTTTTTGCTCTTGGTAAAGATATAATTTAAGTTTTCATCATCATTTTCACTATTTCATAAAAGTATATTCAAATATTGCATTATATGCAAAAACTCAGCCTAAAGGTATGCACCATTTTGTGTATTGAAAACATTGCTTTGGCCCGGTTTTTCAGTGCGAGTTTAAACTACTGTTAAAGTTTACTAGAGGTTACCCTGCCACTTTTGTCGCTTAAACCTTAATCTTGACAAAATAAACACGATCAAAAATGTCCAGAGAGGAATGGGAAGTTGGGATTTGATCACGGTATTAATAACTACTTCCAACAAATTTAAGACCCAGATATGAACCTGTACCTTTAAAAACTACCATACTCTAATTTCGGTGTCAGAAATTGGTTTTTGAACTTCGAGATACAGTACGTATCTTAAAGTCTTAAACTAAGAATTTCTGTTATTCCCTACGCGATTTCGTGATAAGAAATAATTTTTACTACAAAAACCACATATAAAATTTTAATGTGCAAATATTTCGTTGAAAACGTAATTTCATTTTTCGGACGGCTTTTTTTGCGATTTGAGATATTTTCATTTAAACTGTATTAGGCTCACAATATTTCCACCATATAATCAAAAGTTTGTAGTCTACTTTTAGGCACGTAGGCATTTTCGAAATAAAATTATTTTAAACTAATAAAACAAAACATTTGAGTTAAAAGGAATTATATCAACTGGAAAAGTCTGCTACACAAATGCAAATCCAATATCTGAAAGTGTGCCTAAAAGTATGCTACACCTTTTGCTTTTGTTACCAGTAATCAGGAACCTATACTACAAAATGTATATAATATATATACTATATATCAATACATATATCACAGGTAAATATCGGAAAAAATTATGCAAACCAACACTTCAAGAAAAACAACCAAAAACATAGAAAGAAATATAACATTACATATATTTTATATTCCATATAACATTAAGTGTTCCGGAAGAATAAGAAAAAAGGGCCTTGAGAAACGTATTGGATCCTAAATTTATGCAACCATATTGGCTAGACGTTCATTGACTGCTGGACGCCAATTGAGTGGACACAATTTTTGGTATGCTGTTGTTATTTGACTCCCCCATTTAAAGGTTTTAAGGAAACTAATTTAAAACGCGCAGGCTTAACTTTTCAAAAATGGGGCTTAATTTCAAAACCGTAAATTAGTTTAAGCAATTTTTTAAACCATATTGTACTAAAGTTTAAAATTTCGTTGATACTGCAGAGGTTTTGATAAAAATTTTTATGTGTTTCAAACCAAATGGTCAAAATGATGATAGGAATAATGAAATAAACGTAATAAAAGCCTAAATGAATTTAAAAGTAAAACCATATAGTTTGTAATCATTGTCAGTCGTCAATTTTGTGTTTGATAAGATTTGTGTGACAAGAGAAATTTGTTAATTGTCAACGCACGAAACTGGCATTGCCTGGCTAGTCTGTTTGAGTATTCTGGATGTGATTTTTGAAAGAGTGCTAACTTATACCTTGTAAGCCCTACATTGATTTGTTTAAAAAATTGTATACCCAAAATATTCTAAAACTATAAATAAAATGTGTTTCAAAAACGTTTTTCAGATTGTGTGATTAATTTCAGTTACAAAATGTATGACTTCTTTCTTAAATTATCGAAATTATAAGACGAAAAATGTGTTTTAGATCCTTTGATAATAATTATTTTAGGTTTAACAAGAAGTAGTTTTAATTGTAAACCATGAAGTTTAAAGTTCAGATCTAAATCGGCGCTCTCATTTTCATAAATATTGAGAATGGTTGAATTTTAAACACTATTTTCTTTGATCAAATATGTAGTCTAAAAAGTATTAAATTTATACAAAAAATCATTTACCCTGTTTTATAGACTCGGTTTTAAAGTGAAACATTTTACATTTTTTATTTATTGAATATACCGAGTACGAGGAGATGAAATAGGTAAGCAGTAAATAATTAATCAGTGTCCCGAAAAAAACGTCGTGCTAAATAACTGACTTCATGATGCAAACACATATATTGGATTAATTTCAATATTTCAGTAGATATTTGAACTTTGAAGGTTGAACTTTACGTTCCGTGAGGACCTTCCATAGACTGAATTAATCCATAGTGTTACCAGAAGTTTGTTTAACGACCAAACCGAAAAAATCTATCAAACACCAAGACATATAGTATAAAGTAACTCCGTCCTCTTGGCGAATACTATAAGTTTTCTAGGACCTACGACACTTGTTGCTATAGATCTGATACAGTATAATTTTCAACGACGTAATAAAATACTATATGATGCGGGCAAACGAAAATTCTTTTTCTATACAACTAATGACAATTTGAAACCGTTTTCCGTTTTCTAGCCAAAGTATACTTTTCCATATTTGCGAATATTTTTCTGATTTTGCAAATTATTTATTACTAGATTATGCTCTTGGGTTCAACCCCACGTTTCTATAAAAATATGCAAAATAAATAACACAAATTTTAAACTTATTTTAAGGATGTGTATTTGCGAATTTAGGTACTGCTGAAACGATAGGATATACAATTTTTTTTGTAAATTACTTGGAGTATAAAAAAAAAGATTTTTCGATGAGCCAAATCTGGAGCAGGCTACCTATAATTGGCCATGGGTGAACACGAGGTCGTAAGATTGACTCCTACTACAGCTAATGGCTGTCCTTGAGCTTTATTGATAGACATTGCGAAAGCCAACCTAATAGGAAATTGGAGGCGTTTGAAATTAAAAGGCATATCTGTCGGTATTAATTGAATTCCTGGTATGAAAACTTTGTTGTTTTCGAAATTTCCTATAAAATCATTGCTTCAGTGACATTTGAGCTTTGTGATGATTATCCTTGTCCCAATGCATAAGCGCGGAGGATCCAAATTACGAAGCATAATTATTATGGACCCTTTTTTAAGGATCATTCGATGAGGAGGAATTCCTGATGGCTCCAAGGAGTTAAGAAACTCAACCGGACAATACACAGCTTGCGATTCTTCCACGACTGGGTCAATGGACTGAAAAGTTGTATCGTTTGTTTGAATTTTATATAGATATAGAATATGTAGATAGACTGAAATTAACAAAAAAATTTTAACGGCGGCAGATTACTAAACGTCCAAAGGAATAACAGCCAAACAAATTTCTGTAGTGAAACTTTAGCTGTTAAAATAACCCAAGTTTGTACGGCAGCCATAGTTTTTGAACAAATCCCATTTGTAGGGAAGGTGCCACGCCCCCTTTTCCACAATTCCACATTGTACTGAGGTGTTAGGCCTCAACGTCATATAGCTCCTTACCAATTTCCATTATCCTACCATTACTACATTCAGAGATATGCAATATGATATATTCCATTTATTTGGGAGGTGTCACGCCCCCTGCTCCTCAACCCACATTTTCTTGGTGGTGTTAGGGATTGACCTCGTATAACTCCTTACTGTATTTCAATGTTCTAGTATGAATATCTCCAGAGTTTTGCAGATTCCATTTGTATGGCAGGTGCCACGCCCCTTTTATATATCGAAATTATTATTAGCCTATGATCATCCCTGGAAGGTTTCTACCCGATCTATACCTACATACATACATAATTTGAATTTTATATATACAGATACTGGCTTTACTTGAAACCTTGATATCAAATGACTTGCCTATTTACCTCTGAGCCTCTTCCAAAGTAGCTTTTCAGTATCCTGGTATGTGCCCTTTTCTGAACAAAATATATATCGTATATATAGCTACTGGCCACAATTGCAACCCTGTAAAATTTTCTAAATTCAACTAGTTTTTTCCATATATGTGAATTTTTTTTTATAATTTAAAAGAGTAACACTCGCTAAAATAGTTGAGTAACAGAAAAGTGCTCAGTATTTTAAGCTTTGTGCTTCTTTAAAAATCGGAGTAGTTTTCTTTCCGTATGCATGCTTCTTTTAATGACTTAATTTAATTATGGAGTACAGTAACCATGCTTTGAGGCCTTGAGCTCTTTTGAATATCAAAAAAATTATTTCAAGGTTAGCAAATTATCCGATTTAGAGTTCTTAGTGAATTTTATAGTGACTTAATAAAATAATAATTGATAGCCCCCTGCACCACAAACTAACTTACAGTGTTCGTTTGCTTTCGCTGGTGGTACGAAATTAATTTTTTTAACTTGAACAAAGTAGCTCGGCGAAAGCATAATTTTGTCACATGATAATCAAGGCGAATTTATACAGAGTGATGGCAAAGCGAATTCAACCAATTCACCGTGCAGAAGAATGTCAAATCAAAAGAAAATGTTTATTGACTTCGATTAGCTGACTTATTGTATTATAAAGCGTTGTATGAAAAATAATCAAGATGAAGCAATCAGCAGTTGGGATAACAACATCTGGTACTGAATTCGCCTTGCATGATAATATACAAAGGATGTGCTGTGCAAAGAATAAAATATGCAAAGAAGGTAATTAGGAAAAGTTTACAACAACTAATGCGTGACGTGGCTGAATACGTTTTTAACACTTCAACCATCGTAGGAGTGCGGTTTCAAATCTCACTCTCGGAGAAAAGGATTTGAAGAGATTTACTAGGTATAATCGAAACAGCCGTCTCCTTGTCCGTCCTGATGTCATAAATTGAACGTTTTTTTATTTCAGTAATTTTTAGTGTTCACAAAGGGCGGTTTCGGCAAATACGATTTTTGTTGATACGTTGCAAATTCGTTTCCTTCAGTTGATTGATAGATATTTTTTTTTATAAATAGCGAGTTGAGCCAAATGAAATAATTATTTTTAAATTCTAAGAAAAAATACTTCTTAAAAATATTCTTCACACTTCACTTTAATATTGGAAAGAAATTTCAAGGAACTGCCAGACAGTCGAATAATCACGTTGAACGTATGCAGCGAAGAAAATATCTGCTCAGTAATTTGACCCAAAATTCAGACCTTAGAGTGGATCAAAGATAGTCAGAAGCTCAGATAATTATCACTCAACGACTGATCAACGGTTGTGTTTGCTGAAAGAGCCTATAGTTGTACTGTATATCCATCAGTGTGTTGTTTGTTCGAAGGGGTTAAACCTTTTTCCAAATTTTTGCAAAGCATTTAGATTTTATGCAACAAAAAAAAATATTGTATTTGGATTATTCGAAAATACAAGTTAAGTCAAGGTGAGGATTTTGTGCTGCTACTGGGGTATGTGCCAATGGGTGGTATATTTGTACGCCAAATTGGATTTTTTGTGCAAGTATTATAATTAACGAAACTAAGATTTTAGGTTCTTATAAGCGGGCCCACAGGCTTAACATTCAATTATCTCTGTTTTGTAAAAAAAAAGAAACAATTAGGCAACTTATAAGGTCTCCTATCCAATGTATGTTGTTGTTGTTTGGCAGATACAATTTTTGTAAAAAAAAGTTCAACAGCCTAAGTATATCGTTTAATCTATGTAATTGTCAAAAAAAAAGGTATATTGAAAATTTCAAAAACATGTAATAAAAAATGAAAAATTATAGTTATCGATATAAGTATAAGCGGTCACTATATATTAGGTACAAATAATGGAGGTGGGAAATTTAAGTTGGAACAGGTTTTCACACTAATGTTCCGGGGAATTTTAAATTTTATACAAATTTCCGTTGGAAATAATAAGTTCACAACTTTTTTTGGAATCTGCAATGGTATCTACCTTCGTTTAAGCATTGTTTATATGTACCTGTCACTGGTGGGCCATGGTTGGTTGGTTGCTGTGCTACCCGGCCCTCGATATCAGGACATTCGCAGAAGAAATGAGTGACCGTTTCGTTATAACCTTCTAGGTTGCACTTTCTGCACATGTCATTGAAGTGAATTCCCATCCCTTAAAGTAACAATTTTGAATAGCATTTTTCTCTAAATACGTAATAATGTCACTTTTTATTGACCTGAGCGGTCGATTTTTGCAACTACCCAACGATGTTTAACGATGCACCGGCCTTTGCTAGCCAGTTCTTGCCCTTTCCCTTTTTATTACCGTCTGTATTCTTGCGACCTCAGACCCATTTGAGAGTAATGGTCGCTGAGTTTGCTGCATTGCGCAGCACCTTCTTATAGTTATCGGGGGACCTGACAGGATATAAGTGGTGAGCACAATGCCTTGTGCGCTGCTTGGCCGTTTAGAGAGTTCTACAATAAGAAGAAATATGCCCTCTCTATTCCTAATATCACTGCTCTAGTAAATAATTTAATTAATTAATTAAAAATTTTTTTTAACATTTTCGATCTGCATCAGTTTTCATTTATGATGAAAAAAATTTTAAACTCTACATTGAGAAATATTTTAGTTACTTCAAAATAACGGCTAGACCGATTTCATTTTAAAATTTTTATATAACTTTCTTATTTTAATGAATTTGGGAGTGAAAAATCTATATTATAAAAAAAAATTGGAATATTTTAAGAGATTTAATAGGTCTTTCTTCCATACAAATATAGTTCAGTTGGTTCAATAAGAGAGCAGCTTTAACTCAACCGCCCTAAACCACAAATTATCCTTATATGCAGACGGGCAAAGTACTGGAAAGGTATAGTTTATCAATTCCATACTAGGAAGGTACGAACAATATTTAAAGAACTACGAAAATGACAGTACATTAGCAAGACATTGTCTATCGGGTCAGTTAGTTTACAATAAATACTTTAGACTTTTTTGTCACGGGTGGGACAAAGCTAGAATTGCTCAATACAATTTGTATGATATAAATAATTACATCTAGAAATTGAAAATTGTATAGATATGTCCAAAAGTAAAAGGTGCCTTTTGGTGAGTATATTAAAGTGCGGCTCTATAACAATGGAGCGCCTATCCAAAAATGTGATTCTTTCCTACAGAATCCTTCTTGTTTCAATAATAAGCGGTGTATAAAATTTCAACGCAATATCTCAATTGAATAAAAATTTATGGCAAAAAAACAGGTGCAAGATTACTTTAGAAAAGTATAAATATACATAGTGCTATGAGAGTTGGTTTTAGTATTTTTTTTGACAAATTTCTGGTCATTTAGTAACAAAAACTTTCAAATGACCATAAAGTTTCAAATTTGACATTAAGAAGAATGTATTATTAAAAAAATAGTGCCATTTGGATTAGCCATTCCATAGTTTTTTGGCCGGACTTTTATTTGCCCTTAAATATAAAGTCCGGAATAACGTTTACTTTCGGACTTATAAAATAAAATTTCGGATTCTACTTTTATTTGTTGGTTTTTTTTTCTGTCATGATTGTCATGAAAATACGATTGGTATCCCTAGAATTTCATAACTTCTATCTAGGACAACTTTTTTACTTGAATCAAAAAAGGAAATATCTATTAAAGGAAAATATCTGTAAAATATTAAAAAAAAATTATTGAAAGCAAGTAAGAAAAATTTTAAAAATATTTTAATTCTTAGATTTTCTTCGAAAGCAAAATGAGAAAATATCTCACTTATGATTTGGAGGACCATGAAGATGAAAGACGCAGAGAAGATTTTGATTTATCAGACACGGATATAATATGAACTAAAAATAATAAAAAGGAACAACAATAATAAACAGTGAAATTAAGTTTCACTACATCGATTAGTAAATGCTATTAAAAAATTAATATGAACACATAAATTTTGTTTTGAAGAAGAAAATTGCGAAAAAAATTGCACAACAACAAGGGGTTATGTAGCGCAACCCTCTCAAGGGGTTGCCAGCACAATATATAGTTTCTCTAACCCAATTGTCAACCTCACCTACCCGCGGCGAATTCTGTTTCATTAATAGACGAGGCTCTGGCGACCCCAAGCTCCTCATGGACCTAGTGGGTGGGGAGGGTGGGATGGCGTGAAGGTTTAATATGGTATATAAATCCTTCCCGAGATGGTCGGGCTATTACCTTAATGATGCTTTGTTACCGGAGCGTACCGGATCCATATCCGGCCTTCGGGAGTATATTTATCGTTAATACAACAACAACAACAACATGGCTTTGGTCCGGCCTGTTCGTGCGACGCATCACCAGAATGACCACAGCTCGAAACCTACACCTCGAAGAAAAGGCTTTGGAAAGACTTACACGATAAAATAGCTCTCACCTTGTCCGACCTTACGTTGTGTTGTTATAATTTTTCGCAAAATTTTTCAAAAACTTTAATTTTTTTTAATTTCGAAAAATAACGAGCTGCAGATATCTCATTTATTAATATTGGCACGATTTTTCGTCATATCTTGTCAAATTTGATTTGGTAACAAACTGATTTCAGCGTTGTTCCATCTTCAGTGCCATTTTGCGTTTTATTATTATTTAAGCTTGAGTATTGTTTATTAATATTTTTAATAAAAGAAACAAAAATAATTTCTTTAAACTTAAAAACTAAAAAAAATCGCGATGCTCTAAGTATTCAGATTCTACATAAGAAAAAATCTGAGAAGTAACAATCTTTTGCAAAAATTTTTTGGGTTGCAATATTTTCGACGGTTTGCATTTTTTTGGCTCTATGTCCAAAAGTTTGCCCATATCTATCAAACATTGAGGAGAAATGATTTTTTTTTAATTTTCATTTAAAAATTGTGCACACTCACCTTTACATCTCACCGTCCATGATATAATTTAGCAAATAACCTTTAAAGCTCAAAATTTAGGTTGTTTAATGATGCATTATTAGCTGCTTGAAAATTTGTAGCACTTTCAACATTTTTTCTTTTATTTTTATAATTTTTATATTTACAACTATTTTTTAAACTTTGCTTAATTAGTAAAGTCGAATTAAATTACAACACCAAGTACATACCCATTTTCTCTTTCAAAGTAGTGATGCCATAAATGTTTCTTTTATTTTTCTATTGCAGCACCAAAAGTCACAGCACACAAGATTTTAAAAGATTTGAAATTTTTTGGACGCTGCAACAAAATTCTTTAAAGAAAAAGTAATATTCTCCCCGCAGTTTCTATCTATGGCCCCAACCAACCAAAACGCACAGTCACAGCCCACATACAGTTTTTAGATCTGCGACGCTCTTGTTAAGTTTTCTTGTATAATAAAAAGCCCATCAATATCAGCTGTCATTCATCGATATTTCCACAAAGGTATAGTTTTTTCACGTTATTTGAAAGATATTGTCAAAAAATTCGATTACTTTCATATGATTAATGGACACCACTGCCCGCCACTTTGAACGCGTGTAGACTATGAGGTCTTCGACCAGTGAACGAGACAGCTTACGCTTTCAACGCAATAGCAGCGTCGTTAAAAACAGACGAACATTTCAGACAACGACCGTTCGTGGAATGTGGTGGCTCCATAGAACGCGTGGGCATTGACATCCGTAAAATTAACGTTCCTTAACGATGAACTTTGTCGTAATCTATGCCGTTGTAGCGTTGTCTGTGCGGCAGTGCTCGCCTAACATTTGCTCAGTACTCCAATTGAGCAGAATGCGTAACAAAGAGCTCATTGGTCTTCTTTGTGGTGTGTCGCGTTGACAAAATCGTCCCTCAATGTCTAGGCTTATTTCAATATTTTTATTTTTTAATTTTATGCTGTTCGCTATTTGTTCCCTTGAGTCTCTAATACTTTTATTTTTGGTCAAAATGATATGAAACTATGTTTTTTTTATTTTTCGCTTCTTAACGATGTGTCATATGCCCCCCTCCCCCCTATTGCTCTCAACCTAATTTCACCCCTACTCAGCCCCCTGCTTAATTTTGCTCTCGCTTTTGCTTCTATTTTTTATTAGCACTTTTTTCACAACTCTAGTACCAGTTACCAGTCATCCAACTTTCTGATGATTCCTGCTGTTCTTGCTCAGTGTTTTTCCTACACAGCGTCCTTCAGCAGCGTACAGCCGTTGTATTAAAGCGCACCAAGCGCACTAGTTGACGCCTAAATGTCTACTACGAATAATGCTCGTTCTAACGAACCCCGATTTCGGTATTTTCCAATGGCGGCGGCATCGCACACACTCTCGCACACGCACACGTCCAAAAGTTTAAAACTCACATTAACATAGAAAGTCGTGCAAACCAAATCCCATTTTCTGCTATAGACATTCTATTTATTTATGGCACAGCATACAATAAAAACAATAGTTTATATGTGTATATGTAAGATGGTGTTAGTATTGCCTGCATAGCATATACAGCATCCTTAAAGCAGTAACGTTGCGGCAGGACATACCAAGCAAACACAGTCAAGTTTCGTAACAATGACACAATGACGGGGGTGGCTGTTGAGCCCAAATGAGCTCATGAGTGTAACTGTATTTGTTACGCATATAAGCACACTTTTGCAGCATCTCTCACTGGAAATTGCTGCTGTGCTGCTCACCGCTAACCGGTTTTCGTGTACCGTACCCTAATTATGTGTGCATGCAGTTATTTTCGCGCCTGTGTGAGTTTTGGCATAGAAGCTCTCGCAGAATACTTGTGTAATGCTTGTTTTCTTTCTGACTCTCAACGGTCATACACTCCCTGCTCGATTCATTCTCATCTATGTGCAACATGCTTTGCATTGTATGTGTCCCAACTGTGGGTTGAGTTGGGCGTGCAGGATCAGTATTATCTCAGCTTGAGGCCATCTTCTTTGGGTTTAAATTTTACGCTCCTCAAACAATACCGAAAAAAGTCTGACCAGTGTATACAGTTTTAATTGAAGAGTCCAATTTGAACGTTCATAAGTCGAAAAGCTGACCAAAACCTCAACAAGTTGCAGCAGAAACAATTTTAGCGCTTTGTTGAAGAAAATACTAAAATTTTATGAGATTGAAGAACTGGTTAGAATTTAAGTCAGAATTTTTTTTAATGGGGAGAGAACAGCAGGAGGCTACTAACCTCACCATAATTTACATAATACGTTGTGGGCAATTTTTGGAAAAGTTCATCCGTTGCCTTAAAGTCAAATCAAGTATTTTTAAGTGGCTTTTCGAACTCCGTAGCGGTAGCCACCCTCCATTGTTATAACGGTGGCGTAAGCTATACCTACGTAAAGAACCGTTGCGTCGCAATGATGTTGTTTCGTATAAGACCGATCTCCATCTTCGATAAGACGGACAGCCAAGCCTGAAATGTATCGATGTTTCCACCTCGTCATCCTCGAGGCAGATGCAGCAACTTGGGGCTTTCAGTATATTGACACGTAACGCATGGACTTCCATTGGAAAGTTAATCGTCCAAATACTAATGACCATTTATAGATTAGCCTTGGTGATCCCAATAATTTCAGCATGCTGCTTTCTATCCACTTCCGCCCGAAAGGATTTAGCTACCCTACAAAAGGTAGTGTTCGCCTAGCATTTCCTTATCTGACTCGAGGCCCATCTGTAGAGAAACAACTGGGCAGATAGACAGGGGTACTCCATATTCGCTA
>JARSSU010006109.1:0-18307 GCA_029619165.1 Eurosta solidaginis
AAGAGGGCGATCCTATCTGCCATCGCCAAACTCTTCGACCCTTTAGGCTGGTTCGCCCCAGTTATCATCGTAGCCAAGATATAATGCAGAACATTTGGCTGGAGGGGACGGATTGGGATGAACCGGCATCCAAAATCACTCTAGACCAGTGGCAAACCTTTATGCTGGAGTACCCCGCGATTAACAAGATCGGATACCTCGGTGGGGCACTTTACTCCAATCAACGAAATAGAAATACACGGCTTCTGTGACGCATACGAAAAAGCCTACGTGGCTACGGTCTACGTGCGAGCTCAGATAAAGGACAGGATCTACGTTAGTCTACTTATGGCGAAAACAAGAGCGGCACCAGGAAAAACAATTTCATTACCAAGATTGGAGTTATGCGGTGCCGCCTTGCTGGCTGAGACTTTGGAAACTGTGATGGAGAACCTGAACTTAAGCACATTTAACATTCACCTATGGACAGATTCGTCATCGTCCTAGCATGGATTCACCCCCTTGTTCCTGGTCAACATTTGTAGCTCACAGGGTAACAAAAATCGTGGTAAAAGTGAACGAAAGCTTGGCGTCATGTCGAGTCCGCATCAAATCCAGCGGACTTAGCAAGCAGAGGACTTCCAGCCACCGACCTAGTCGACAACCCTTTGTGGTGGCAGGACATTCTTGGCTGCAAGAAGGCAAAGCGGAATGGCCATCTCAAGACGGACAGGATATACACGACCGAAGAAAAACGAGTACATGTGCATGCAGCACAACAATAGCGAGGATATTCTTGGTCGGTTTTCCGATCTATCAAGGGCATTGTTGGTAATCTCCTACCTTATAAGATTCTCGAATCGAACTCATCCAAAAACTATAGCGTCCTTTAAAGCAGAGTCTCACCATATTTCGCCCGACGAAATCAAAGCTACCACTAGCCGGTTCATAAACCAAATAAACCACTATGCCGAGGGAAATGAACTCTCTGAGAACTAGGAAATCCATCGCGACCAAAAGGAGATCTGTAAAAGATTAAAATGCTATTAAAAAGAGTTGTGAGCTTAATGAGTGAATTCTGAATGAATCTTTATTCAAATATTTCAGTTTATTTATATTAAATTATTCTAAACATATTCTTACATACTTATTTACATTTAAGCATACATACTTACATGCATATTTACTTAAGCATACATACTTACATACCTACATACAACTCGATACAAAATATGTACCTACACATCTGTGTTGATCTGTGACTTCTATGGGAAATGCATGTTTGCAAATTTGCTAGAATTCAAATTTGTTTGGTTGTGTGTTGTACACACACCTGTATTAAGTCGTGTGAATGGATTTGTCAGTAATAATTATCAAATGTATATTTATGTGTTGATGAACATTTAGACTATTTTTGTAGCAGGGTAGCATATTAGACTGATTTAAATATTTGGGATTAAATTGTTGGCTGTTTACACTACATCTACCTTTTTTTCTGATGCTTATGCATTTGGAGAATGCATGAGCATTCTATTTTTATAATTAATTCTACTTTTGTATTTTATATTTGTAGGTTGATCATTTTCTTATTCTACTAATTTAAGTCTATTTTTGTGTATTTTTATTTTCTTATTATTTATGATATTGCTATTCCTCTATGTTACTGAGAATTTTTGCTTATCCTTTATTTTTATTATTAGTATTTTGTTCTTTATAGGGTATTAGAGTAAAATTATTATTTTCATCGATTTCTTCTACCTTATAGGGTATTACTAAAATAATTTTTCCTATTGATCTTTTTTTCTACAGGTTATTAATAAATTATTTTCCTATCGGTATATTATATTCTGCAGGGCATTAATAAAATTACTTTTCCTATTCTACAGGGTTATTAATAGAATTATTTTTCCTATTGATAATTTCTATTCTGCAGGGCATCAATAAAATTATTTTTCTTATTGATATTTTCTATTCCGCAGGTCATTAATAAAATTACTTTTCCTATTCTACAGGCCATTATAGAATTGTTTTTCCTATTATATAGTCATAATAGAATTATTTTATCTTATTCTACAGGGTTATTAATAGACTTAGCCAGCGTGACATGTCTAATTGCAAATTTATTTATTAAGCGCTTTATTTATAATAAGGTTTTCTTTTGTGACTTTTTATTTTTTTCATTCTGGCTGGTTTTGAAGTTTCCGATCTTGTGGTAACTTTAGGTATTTTGCATATGTTCACTTACGTAAGGTTTTTAGTCAAGCATTATTGTTGCGAAAGGTTTGTGGTATAATCTACCTTGACAGCCTTCATAGTTGTTATATTGATTAACTTCTATGGAAACTTGTAATGTAACTGCTTGGTCCGGGGCGAGAAGGGTGGCGGTTAGGCATGGTGGTAGCCCGGCTGAGGCTCGTCGGCGTTGAGGCGCGGTTCTTGCCACCTAACTCGACCCACAGTCACAAAAACAAAATTAGGAGTTCATGCCTAGGTTAGGAAAACACAGAGACTAGAAAAAGTTAGCGGCAAAAGAGAAAAGAAAAGGAAAGCGGGAGAAGACTGTCCGTGTCAGGTGGAGTCATCCCACCCCTCTTGTTCATGAGGCATGAACAACCTTGAACTCCACTTTGACTCCGATAACCGAGTGGAGTTCCCTTGTCCTGACGTTCGTCTGTCTGTAATTGTCTAGTCTAAATCACCGTCCGTCAGTGGGTTGCAACACCTAACTCATTCCTAGTGTGCCACAAGGGCAACACCCACACTAACACAAAAGAAAACTTAGAGGGCCTGCATTTTTCCTAACACTGTTTCAGCCAATAAATTCGAAATAACTCATTTCCTCTTCATACAAGTTTATTTTCACTAATTCTATGTTTACTTATATCTAGGGATTTGTATTGGTAATTCTAAATTCTATTCTTTTTTATCCTGATCTACACTCAATCAAAATAACAAAGAAAAGATACTGCAATTACTGCATACAATATTCAAAGAAAAAAAATAAAATAGATAACAAGAACATAAAATAACCACGACGGGAACACCCTTTACTTAAGAACTCTATTTCTTGCTTATATTAAGAAATAGTTAAAACGCTCACCTAAATATTTGCATACGATAACAGGTTAGGCAAAGAATCAAAAAAAAAGGAGAGATTACGACAATGTTATATAAATATTACCATTCATTATATGTATATAATCATCCACTTACTCATCTCTGCACGCTCATCTGCAGTCTAGGTACCAAGGCTGTAGCAGCGGGAGCTGAAAAAAATAGAAATAAAGAGCAAAAAAAAACCCTATTCCATGTACTTGTACTATTATATATTATTACCTCATGGAACTTTCAGTTCCGGTTTATGAATGTTAAAATGCGCATGCACATTTTTTTCTGGTGCGCTCGTGGTAATTGATAAAGAAAAATAAAAAAAGGAAATATTTACTAAAAAAAGTAAAAAAAAATTAAAAAATAATCACGGGGTAAGTGTGAAGTGTACAGTGGAAATATATTGGTCGGTACGAACACAAGTGGTTACCACGAAAAGTGGTTTACCAACGACCAAATTTCTTAGGAAAGAACAAGGAAGGTGCCACGCGTGTTTGAGGCAGATCCTTTTTTTTTCTTATAGAAATACTTAATTAAGAAAGCGAAGTATAAAAAAAAATACGGAAAAAAAAATCAAGCTCGCAAAAAAAGGAATTCAGAAAAAAAATTAAGCGAATACTAAAATACTAAGTTAAGTAATTATGCAAAAAAATCATATATACATAAATGTGATGAAAAGTGTGTGTGAAGTGAATACTATGTATGTATGTGTGTTTTTCGGTAAGTGAAATATGTTAGAAAAAAAAAGAATATGTAGGTATATAAGAATGAGAAAACTCTAAAAAAAAACTAAACTACAATTCAACAATATTTCAGGCTTAGGAGTTACAGGGAAATTCAGGGCATAAATCTTACAATCTAAAACATAATTTTTAAAGGAAACCAATCACCACCGTCGGTGCTAGGCACCAAAATCCCACCAACGGTAAGTAAACACATCTACCTTAGTGACTAGCCCAAAGTGATATTGAATTTAGTGCCATTTTCTCAGTGAACTTCATAGTTTGTCTGCTCCGTAAAGAAAATGATCTTTGAAAGAAATTGATTTATGTTTGGGGATTCCTTCAATGTAAACTATGGATGACAAGAGAGGGAATGAGATAAATTATGCGGGCGTTAATGAGGGTTATAGGCATGGGACTACTGTACTACTGTAGTGGATTTAGATACACGTGAATGGTGGTGGTACTTACCGTTGCTGGTGGTGCTGGATCTGGTGTTGGCTAGGAATACTATTTCTCTTTTGGATGCGGCACTTTTCACCGAACCGTAGCTTACGGTTTCGCACTTTGAAACTTTATCACTTTATACACTTTTAAGTTAATTTTTTAATTTTTTTTCTTCACTTCACTGCACTCGCGTTGTGGCACCGAGTATTCAGAGCTTTGTGATCGAGAAGAACGGGATGTTGGCGCCTTTATAGACAACTTTTTCCTGTTGCCACTACGTTTTCGGTTTGACTGTCAACCCACTTATCCCAAAGTCACTCAAAGTTCCTGGAAGGCTTCCAGCATGTTAGCTACAACGATTGGTTCTATATTCACACACATACACACATAATACGCAGTTGCTCTGCAGACATTGGCATTGTATTTGCAGAGACAGTGGTGCGCGTATGTGTAGGCGCACAGGGGCGTAGGTTTTAAACGCTGTCGTTACAAACTACTACTGTGATTAGCAAATTCTTGACTTAGACAGTGCTAATGAAGGTGTCTTAATAAATCCTTCTATTGAGTGAGACATTTTGCAGTGATTCATTTGTAATTGTTTACTGTTCTTATCGAAATTGGGTTGAGTTTAGATGTTTAGGGTGCTAAATTTGAATATTATATCACTAGCACGATTCCGCAGGTTAAAACTGCTAGCCAAACATTTCTGCTGGTGGTTTATATTTTAATATTCTATTCATCTGATGTTTCAGAGTTTCTTTTCCTACCTCGTAACCAGCTATGGGGTTAAATGTCCCACGAAGACATTTTAAAGAGATGATATGATTGAAAGAGAAAATTAAAGAGAAATTAGAAATGTATTCCTGTTTCTTTGGTGTTGAAAATGCCAATTTAATGCTTATTTCTTCGTTTTTTTATGTTTATATTATATTAAGCATTCTTTTGCTTTTTATTATTTTTTCCTAATTTAGTTAGCATTATAAAGATCTTATTTAAAAGGTTTATTTCTAAAATGTTTGTTCTTGATGAAAAATATGTTCAACTTAACATATTTGACATTTCTTATCTTTCTTACAAAATCTTCTAAATTTTTTTTTCAATGATGAATAGTTAAATACAGTTTATTTTTTCTTGTTTAATCATTAAAAATTAATTCCTATGCTATAATTTGGTTTCCTTTTTTGTATTTTGGTAAAACACCAGTAACATTTTTTTTTCACATTTAAGGAGTTTTATGAAAACCACCTAAGCACTTGGTTTTGATTTTGTAGGCCCCTCTTCTGGGAACATAGCTCAATAATTACTAACAAAAAGTTTTTACAGCAGAAATTTGAAATTTTATTGTCAATAGGCAGCCGCTAGGTTGCCAGAATATTTTCCTGTCTAACAATAATTTTTAATTGTTAAAACTAATATAATACGTATTATACTTAAGTTGCCAGTTCCGAACGCCTCACGATCTCGGTGTCATCCTTGCGCCATGCTGATCTGTATCCCTCCAATGTATCTCTTTTTGTTTTTGTCTCTAATTAGCCGCAATTTCAGTGTATCTTTTTTGTTTTTTCCTTGGGTCTTCTAATTGCCGTAATTCCAATGTTTCTTTTTTGTTTTTTTCCTTTACAAGGCTTAGGCTGAAATCAGCCAGTAAAATCCTTGCCAGCTATGAAATTAGGCTGAAAATTCAGCCAGTAGGATCATAGCAGATCGCTATGTAAAGATTAAAATGCAATTAAAAAGAGTCGTGAGCTTAATGAGTGAATTCTGAATAATCTTTATTCAAATATTTCAGCTAATTTATTAAATTATTCTAAACATATTCTACATATTTACATTTAAGCATACATACTTACATGCATATCTACCTTAAGCATACATACTTACATACCTACATACAACTCGATACAAAATATGTACCTACACATCTGTGTTGAGCTGTGACTTCTATGGGAAATGCAATGCTTTGCAAATTTGCTAGAATTCAAATTTGTTTGGTTGTGTGTTGTACACACACCTGTATTAAATCGTGTGAATGGCTATGTCAGCAATAATTATCAAATGCATATTTATGTGTTGATGAACATTTAGACTATTTTTGTAGCAGGGTAGCATATTAGACTGATTTAAATATTTGGGATTAAATTGTTGGCTGTTTACACTACAGATCCTCTCTCTAGACCCCTTTATCGACGAAAATAATGTCCTTCGATGGGGGGGTCGTCTCAACGCATCCAGGGACGTTACCGCCGACGAGCGTCACCCGATAATCCTCCCTTATGCCTGCCGACTCACCCGTCTCCTAGTCCAGTTTGTTCACACCATTTCCATACATGGCGGAAACCAACTAATGTTGCGGCTCCTACGCACGCAGTATTGGATACCTTGGGTCAAAAAGCATGATCCATCATCTCACAACTGCAAGGCCTGTACGCCATTCCGCAAACGTTCCCCGACGCAACTCATGGGAATTCTCCCTGCGGAACGCACTACCTTTTCTCGGGAATTTACCAACACCGGGGTGGATTTTGCCGCACCGTTGGACATCAAGTCTTACAGCGGACAAGGATGCCGCATGTCCAAGGGGTACGTCTGCCTATACGTCTGTTTGCGACTAAGGCGATCTACTTAGAGGCGACTAGCGACCTCAGCACCGCCGCGTTTCGAGCAGCGTTTAGTGGGTTTGTCGCCAGACGAGGATGCCCGAAAAACCTCTATTCCGACAACGGGACGAATTTTGTCGGTGCGTCGAGGGCTCTCCGCTCAGAGTTCAAGGCATTCCTCGTTGATGCGCGCGACCAAACCCTCTCTAAATATGGCCCACCAAACCCTGAAATGGCATTTCATACCAGCAGCTGCTCCTCATATGGGCGGGCTGTGGGAAGCTGGAGTCAAGAGTTTCAAAACTCATTTCAAAAAGATCGCATCGGACCATAAATTTACTCTCGAGGAGTTTAGCACCCTCTTGTGTAGGATTGAATCCTGTCTCAACTCCTGACCCCTAAGCCCATCTTCAAATGACTCGTCCAATCTGAAGCCACTTACCCCCGGACACTTCCTAGTCGGGGAGCCATCTACTAGCGCCACCCGATATTGACTTTAGCGAGAATCGCGCATCACTCATCAACCGATGGGAAAAACTTAGGCGCTGCATCAAACCTTCTGCAAAATGTGGAAAACTGAGTATCTCACTGAGTTGCAGAAACGCGTTAAGTGGAAGCATCCACAATCGAATCTCAAACAGGGGGACCTAGTCGTCATTAAGGAGGACAATTGATTAGATTAGAGATTAGGTCGGATAGCCAACCTCCACTATGGCTCCGATAACCGAGTTCGAGTCGTCGAACTGGATACGGCAAGGGGATAAATCACCAGACCAATCACGAAATTGGTCCTCTACCATCCTCCAGTGAGGGTGATGGAGACTTGTAACTCCCACCCGTTATAACCAAACGCTTAACCCAGCTCTCGTTCACCCCGAACGAGGCCAACAAACCCAATAACCCAGCTCTCGTTCACCACGAACGAGGCCAACAAAAGCCATCGCAGCTCATATAAATGGCAGAGATGTCAATTCTACAAAAAGAAAAGAAATACGCAGGGAGATAGCTTCAGTATTATAAAAATTCATAATAAAACGAAGAATGATTAGAAATGTCCAAATTTAAATGATTCTGTTCCAAAATTAACGTATCGTCGGGAGAAGAATGTACCCCCTAAAATGATATAAAATTTTGATCCTAAAGTAAATATCTTACAGTCATACGTATATGCTTCCAAAAGGTGATTGAATAACTAGATTCAGTTTCATCATCATAGGGAAACTCAAAATTTAGGCACCTAAATGCTGAGTGGAAACTCACTAAAGCGAAGCCGCAGTGCCTCGCGACACTCTCTTGCACGGGCATATGGCGTCTATCAGGCTGAAAGCGTGCAACACTGAAGCTCGTTTTGGTATGCTCCTCCATCTCAGAAGCAGGTCAGGCTGCCCCATTATGCTGCTGCACTGCCTCGTCAACATACAGGAAAAGAAATATTGAATTATCATCTAGCACTGTATGGAAATAGGAAACTACTTACTTGTCTTAGCCATGCATTAGCTGCGTTGTTGCCCTCTCTAAGGCAACCTCCCCCTGATATTGCTGGCGGCAAGCTAGCTACATAGCGGCGTAGGCCCCACGATTGTCCTTCTCCTTTCTATTGACCGCTAGTGTTATTTGCTTGGTTTTACTATTACCGCCGCTGTTATTGTTGGCGTTGCCGGCATGTGTCTTCAGAGTAGGAGTGTAATTACTGCTGCCTGTGCTATTACTGAATGACTGCGTCGATTTGTGACTACTGCTGCCAGGTGTTTTAATTAGCCGCTGTTGTTGCTGGTGCTAATTTCAATTGAGTGGCCAAAACTTATTTCAGCCACTGGTCAAAGGATAGACTTAGGGTTTTACTGGCGCAATCTTTCGGCTTCTGCATACAAACGCAGGAATATTTCACGTACATTCTTATCTTCAGAGTGAGTGAAGTTGTTGCGGTTGGAACATTGGCTGTGGCGGAGAACTGCTTTTGTCGTTTTTAGATATCTGATCGTGCAGCTGTTGTGACAATTCTTTTTCTCGGCTTCTAAGTTTCTCTATTGTCTGTTCGGCTTGTTGACATTTGCTGATGTTTAGTTGCCACATCATGTGGCAGAGACTTAATACGTTTTCCAAGCCGATTTCAATTTCACCATATACCTTTGATTTATATTCTAAATTATTGAATTGATTCAACAATGTTGTATTTTTTGCATTGGCATCAGTCAATTACCTTTCCTTATCAGCCAATTGTGCTTGGATCGCATCGATTATTGCTTGCAAACCCGATTGTTTTGCCCGTTTTGCTATTGACACCAGCCAATTGCTGAAGTAGTTCATGATTTTTGGCCTGCAAATCAGCTACTTGATTTTGTTTTTCGCTCAATTCAGTAAAACGCGCCGCTGCCAATTCCAACTCGTGACGCGTTTGCGCCAAATCGGCTTTGATAGATTGACGTGCATTTTGTAAATTATGAAATTCCATTTGCGTTCGGCATTTTCATCTTCTAATACGTTTGCCCAATCCAAGTTCAGACATACAACTATTTGATATTTGTTCGAGCTCTTCGCGTTGCTGTTTGTTGTTTCAATTCTTCGGTGGCTTGATTGCAAGCATTCAACAAGCAAGTTAAATAATTCATACACTTATCCTTGTGTGCCGACTCGCTTTGTATGCGTTATAGTTGTGCAAACATATTTTGTACCAGCCTGTTGCTCAAGCAAAAGCGTTGACGTGTTTCTTGTAGCTTTAATCAAATCTTCATTTGTCCAAGTTACACTTTGTGCATTGCTGTTAACCCTTGCATTAACGCCTCTGTTTGCGCTAAAAAGTTGGCTAGTAAAATTTTATGATGAGCACCAATGGGGTTATGTGTTTGGGCTGGTGCAACAAAATCGCATGGTATTAATCTTATACCCTGAGGAATTAGTTGGTAAAAGCATGTTGGCCATTTGTGCCCGGTTCACCCCAAACAATTGGTCCGGTGCTGTAAGTAAGTAAGCCGCAAATCCATGCAAATACTGATCATAAGGAAGCAATGCATGGGTCTCTCCATTAAAGAAGTTAGAATACCAAATCCCCAAAAGAACAAGAAACACTGGAGCATTTTATCCAAATGGTGCAGTTTTAAAATGGTTGTCTAGATAATAAGCCCCTTCGAGGAATTGTTCAAAATTTTCAAATCCAATGGATGGACAAATGGACAAACCAATCGCAGACCAAAGCGAGTAACCACCCAATCCCAAAAGCCAAACATGTTCTTACTGTCAATTCCGAAACGCTGTCACCATTTATTTGTTTTGTGGACTATGCTACAAAATGCTTAGCTACAGCAGACGGGTCTTTAACGCCAGCAGCCAACTCTTAACCGATGTAGCATTGGTTATTGTCTCTTGAGTGGTAAACGTTTTTGATGCAACAATAAACAAGGTGGTCTCGTAATTAACACGTTTCAAAACTCTGCCAGATGTGTACCATCAATATTCGAAACAAAATGTGAATATAATCCCTTGCAGTATGGTTTAAGGGCTTCAGTCACCATCAGTGACCCTAAATCTGAACCACCGATACCAATGTCAACCACATCGGTTATTTGCTTGCCAGTGCAGCCACACCATACACCTGATATTACTTGATTGGTGAACTCTTTCATATGCGATAACTCTGTACAAACCAACGGCAAACCATCATTACAAGCGACCAGAATTGGATCATATTCACAATTACGTAAAGCAACATGAAGTTCCTAAAGATTTTCGGTTATGTTACTGCGCTCCCCAGCAAACATGGCATCGCGTGCTGCAGTCACTTTACGCGCTTTTGCTAAATCAAAAAGCATTGGCCATACATCCTCTGTAATGCGATTCTTTGAATAATCAATTAACATCTCGCCATATTTGGGTGTCTTAAGACGCAAGCTATATTTTTTGAAGCGATTTGTATCCCGAGCGAAAAGTTCTTTCATATTAATTTCTTTACCGTGAGCATTGTAAAATTGTTGCAACTTTTGGCATGCCGGCTCCTGCGCTAGCATTGGTAGTGGTCCAGCCATTTTCCAAACTTGTTTAGTATATTGTATTCCAACTATCGCACAGTTTCCGGTTTGTTTAAATACTGAACTGAAAATTACACAACTAAATATATGTTCCTGTTCTTGTATGCTGACCAGAATTTCAATTGCTCAATCAAGAAATTTAATTGATAAGCCTAAGAAACTTTTACGAGAAAGAGTAGAAAAATTGAACTAACCAATCTTACAACATGAATGAGGCAATTTGATGACAGGCAAGCGTGATAGCTTCCAATTAATTTTCTTTCTTCCGCCAAGTTTTTCTTTTGAATGACAACTTGCCATACATGATTTCGATTGCTCAACTTTAGTTGGAAATTTTTTGGCTTGAGTCTAGCTTTTCATTTGAATTGGTTCAGAAAGACAGCTGCAATTTATAAACATGTGAGTTATATTAAGTCGTGATGTTATTTTGAGAAGTAATCATCTGAAATGAAACAAAAGAATAAGCAATTAGAAAATTTATAAAATTACTAGCAGACCAGGCAGACGTTGTTCTGCCCTGAATTTGGCCTATCTGCATACATTTTAATAAGCTTTTTCGTCTAACTCTGTCCCTACCCCTCTACACTTGTTCCTAATCTTTTTATTCACTCCTCCCTCCGTCTTTTTCGCTTCATCTCCGTCTTCGTCTCATTCTCTTTCTCAGTCTCCTTCTCTCTTTTCTCAAGTTTTTCTCCTTCTTCTTGATCTCTTATTGCCAGTCACAGAGGGTGGCATGTATTTTGTTCCACTCCCACTCCGAGTCGCAGTCTCAGTCCCAGTCCTAGTCCTAACCCAGTCCCAGCCCGTCTCTTGTATACTTCCCGGAAAAAAGCATCGTAAATATTAATATAGGCAAATTTATATACGAAATTTCAGGCAAATCGAATAGGACGTATGTAAATAGGTATGTGGGTATTATTAATTCTTGCCTTTATTTCGCTTCGCATGCATATTTATCAGTTTTGCCAGGTTGATGCGACTAAATCGAATATCACAATGAACTTTAGAGCTCTCAGCAACAGCTTTCATTCGATATCCATAATACACACACATTCTAGGGGTATCCGCGTCCATGTTTTGGCCTATATCTCGAGACCCTAGTCACTCAGCGGTGTAAAACTTACTCTGTATCATAGCGCACATCAACAGCATCAATTTGATACCCGTAATATAAAAACACATTCTAGGTGTATCCGGGTCCATGTTTTGGCCTATATCTGGAGACCGTAGTCACCCAGCGGTGTAAAACTTACTCTGTACTAAAGCATACATCAACAGCTTCAATTTGATACCCATAATGTAAAAACACATTCTAGGTGTATCCGGGTCCACGTTTTATGCTATATCTCGAGACCATAGCCTCCCAGTCGTATGAAAATTATCCTGTTCTATAACACTCATCAACAGTTTTCATTTGATATCCATATTGTATAAACACATTCTAGGGGTACCCGGGTCCACGTTTTATGCTATATCCCAAGACCCTAGCCTCCCAGATGTATGAAAATTGTCCTGTACTATAGCACTCATCAACAGTTTTCATTTGATATCCATATTGTATAAACACATTCTAGGGGTACCCGGGTCCACGTTTTGGGCTATATCTCGAGACCCTAGGCTCCCAGTTGTATGAAAATTATCCTGTGCTATACCACTCATCAACAGCTTTCATTTGATATCCATATTGTATAAACACATTCTAGGGGTACCCGGGTCCACGTTTTTATCTCAAAACCCTATGCTCGTAGCGAAAAAAGGTAGTTGTTGGCCGATTCTCAGACCTATCCAATATGCTCACAAAATTTGATGAGAATCGGTTCAGCCGTTTCGGAGGAGTTTAACCTCTAACACCGTGACGAAGAATTTTATGTACCTATTGAATTTTTTCTAAAAAAAAATCATAACTCAAGAATGGCTGAACAGATTGAGGATTTCAAAATCAACTAACCATCACCCCTCCTTCCTGTATCATTCCTAAAAATTTCATGGCAATCTTTCTATCCGTTCTCGAGTTATGGTGTGACAATCAAAATCTACACTTCTTTTTATATATATCGATAAAAAGGGAACGATACTGGCATACTTACCCAGCACACGTTTTTCTTCATAATGAAAATTCATTCAAAAATGTCTGTATACTCATTCATGAAAGAATGACATTTTGAATGAACGAAACAAGGTTGCCACTTGATGACATTTGCTCTTTTCGGCTCTTACGCAGTAAACTCATTGCGCGCGATCCAAAGGGGATCACAACGCGGATCCGTGAGATCTAACACACTCGAGTGTTAGCACGCGAACAAAATTCGAATACATATATATAAACGCGAAATATAGACCGAAATAAAAAGGCGCGCTCTGGTTTGTGATCATGGGTTTCCTTTTATCCAAAAAAAAAGCATGAAAAAATAAACAAAATAGTTACTTTCCTTAAATCACTTTCCATTATTATTTTCATAAGGAAAAGTTAAGATTTCTTCAAAACTCAAACTTAGATTTAGACTGTTTCTTAAACTATAAAGAAATAACTTTCGTATTATATAAGACCGTGAAATTTCCAAGCCTTTTCAAGTTTTTTATTAGCTTAAACTTAACTGTGGAAAAGATATTTGGAGATTACAATACAATTTTTAAGATTAATAAAATAATTAAAGGAAAGTTCCGAATTTTTATGAAAGAGTAAGGCAAGGTGCACACGAGGCTACGCGTCATAGACGCTGCAGGCGAAATTTGTACGTTTTGATGCCGAACACATGTATTTGAATGGAGAGCTGCATACGAGGCGTCGGCTGCATGAAAGGGACAAAGCATGAAATTTTCTTGTAGCTAAGCGTACAGCAATGTTGGTCGCTGAGCGTCACGTACGCTTGAAAAAAAGGAAGAACAAGATGCTTGTTTACATTTTTTTGTATGCAAATTTGTGTAATTAGTTAAAAAATGTTACTTTAGTTAATAAAAGTGCGTCAAAGGTATAATACCAAAGCGAAAAAGAGTATTAAATACCACAACAGCTTGGTTTGACATTGTTGAAGCGTTTAAAAGGCTAAAAAGTGTTGGAAACTAGAAATCACCCTTTTCTCTAGTCCGCGGTGATTTAAAATTGCCTTTCATAATTTACAAAGGCACGGGGATGCAAACAACGTTTAATACCTATTTTGCTTTTGGTTTTCGGGACGGATATAGCTGAAGAAATTTAATTTTTTATTTTTTTCAATAATTGCTTGCTTTTTGTAGCGACGCTCGAAAGTAGCTTCGTGTGCAGAATTTGAGGCGCAGAAAAATTGTAGCTATATGAAATATCTTGTACGCGTCTATGACGCGTAGCCTCGTGTGCACTTTGCCTAAGTTTAGCAAAATAAACTTTATGAAAAAAAACCCACAAAAAAAATGAAAAATTTCCAGAAGTATCAGAGTTCAGGTCGCGTCAGAACACAAACGTGAATTTCCTCAAACACTTTCGCGACATGACCATTAGGTATCGTTACGCTGCCCAAATGGACAGCACCGATCAGCTGTCCATTCAAATACGTGGAAGAGATAACAGCTGACAGTTTCACAAATTACCACACTCGATAGTGTAGGCTATCCCCGCCAGGGTTGTGTTGAAATCAACAAACACATCACAATTTGTGATTCTCACCCCAAAATTGCCAAAATCAACACAAATAGTGTTCCAGGTAGGCGAATGAGGAACACTTTTACGCCTGTAGCACATTTCCATTTAACGACGTCGCTTAAACGATGATCTTATTAACCAGCTCTGAATCACAAAGAGCATTGAAAATGCACGGGTAACCCGTGATACCATATTTTACACAAATGATAGCGCATACAAACGCTGATTGCCTGCAGTAGGAAAGGAAACAAATGAAAAAAATACAAGTGTCTTAGTTTACGTTCGGTAATTTTATTTTCCCTGTTTTAGATCGTTTTCAACATCAAAATTTTCATGCCGATGAAAAGATTCAACAAAATCGAATATAACTTTAGGCGTACTACCTAAATAAAAGTTTATAATGGTATAATAGTGGTTTCAACCACAAAAGACATACCATTATCACTGCAGGATAACCCAATAAGACTATTCATTCCACAGAAGCCCTTTATCCCGAGTACGTCAACCACAATCTCAGCCAATTAAGCTCCTAGTCTCCGCTCATACGCCACCCAACCCCTTGGAGTGCAAACCAAGTAATAACAAATCCCCGTTCCAGAATGACGGGCTTCTCGGTCAAACGCAACAAGACGGAGCAACGCGTTGACTCCTTCACCATCTCCTGCCGGTTGTGTCAGAAGAATCACGGAATACGACTATGCCCGCTGTACAGGGGAATGTGAGCAGAGAACGCCTCCGGGCCGTCCTAATACACGGCACTGCCCCCTTGTTTATCGCCGTTTCCATCGTTGGTTGGAAATATGCCCCTAACCGCGACCGTTTGTTTTAGCTCCACCCGCTTTTTGCCACACATTTTGATGGGATGGAGTAACCACATTCAAATCCCGATTCCCCACACTAGCTGCATTCATGTGGAGGCATGGAGCCTGAACCCGCACGCACTCGTACCACGGACGGAGCACGACTAGGAGGCAACTCGGGCAAAGCGTTCCGACCGAGATTATGATTGCCTCTCTTATAGTACCACATACTTTAACGGAGGACACCAGGATTCATGGGCCCACAAAATATTTAAGCAGCATGCAGCGACGGGCATAGAAGCAATGGAACAGAGTAGAGATCGCGCTCTCTAGATCTAGAACTCTGAGTATAACCTCTCGTTCCATTTTTTTTTTTTTTAATTTTTTTTTGATTAGAAATTCTGACACACGAATTAGCGATATCCCCTTTTCCCCCCCCCCCCCCCCCCCCCCTTTTTCCCTTCGCCCCCCCCTTCCATTTTTTTTCCTTTTCCCCCCCCCCCCCCCTCCTTCTCCCCCCCCGCCACCTCCCCCCTTTTACCCCCTCCCCCCCCTTTCTCTTTTTTCCCCCCCCCCCCCTTTTTTCTTTCTCCCCCCCCCCCTTTTTTTTCCCCTTTTTTTCCCCCCCCATTCCCCCCCCCTCCTTTCCCCTTCCCCCCCCCCCCCCTCCCCCCCCTTTTCCTCCCCCCCCCCCCCCCCTCCCCCCTCCCCCCCCCCCTTTCTTTCCCCCCCTTTCCCCCCCCCCCCCCCACCCCCCCCCCTTTGTCCATTTATCTCAGTTTTCCCCCCCCCCCCCCCCCCTCCCCCCCCCCCCCCCCCCTATCACATTTAAACATTTCCTCCCCTGTGTTATCTGATTTTTTTTTATCACACGACGCCCCGCCGAGTAAAGAAGCAAGTTCACATAGTAAGCAGGAGTTAGAAGAGATACGGAGAGAGAGTAGAATAGTTAGTTTAGTAACCAACACTCCACCTTGCAACATTTTGTTTATTTTTCAACCAACGTTTTTTTTCCCCCCCCCTAACCTATCGACGCTGCCATATTTGCTGCATTTTTTCCCAACCCCCCCTCTTACGACTGATGGATTGGAGGAAGAGTTGAAACTTCACATGATATCGCAACAAAGCAAAAAGTAAAAATAAGTCAGCAATTTCTTGCCGTATTACATGGTCCCCCCCGACCAAACCCCTTCCCCTCCCCAGTTAGATAATTCTTTCAACCCTTGGACACACCCTTTCCCCTCCCTCTCTCCACAGTAGAGAGAGTAAAAAGATAGAGAAAGAAACAGGTAGGTTTTTCGGGCCGTTATTTAATCACAATGATCTTTTTTCTCACGCGCCTTTGGAGAGAGATGCAGGAGAGTGTAATCGATGGCAGGACAAACGGGGGGAAGTTCAAGGCCCCACCGCGTCCGTTTTTTTCTTCGCTTTTTCCCCCCCCCCATTTGCCTTAACGGGATTCCAACCCATACGTTGTTTTCTACATAAAAAGATAATTCCCCAATGGCAGTGGGGCGCCTCTATCATGGTTTAGCTTTTGTTGGCCGGTTTACCTTTCCTTTTTTTATTTTTTCCTGCTCGTATGCTTCGTTACCCCGATTCTTACTCCTTTTTGCCCCTTCCCTTCTATCCGAGTGCCGACCCGTGCCCCCGGAAGAAAAAACACAAAAACCTTTTCCCAGCCCTCCGACACATACAAAATAACAAAAAAAAAAAAAACGGAAAAAAAAACACAAAACAAGACACAGTCTCTTTCCGGGATTCGCTAGAAAAGAAGAAAAACAACCACACAAAGAAAAAACGAAATGAAAACTGAATAAAGCATAAGGAACCACAAAACAAATGAACCCGTCTCCGCAACCCTTTCCCCTACTTCCCTGGCCCCACCGGACCCCGAAACAAACGAAAAGAAAAAACGGACAAACCTGTGTCTTGCGAAGACGAAAAAAAAAAAAATGAAATGAGACATTACACCAAACGGCAGGAAAGCGTATCGCTGCACACACAACATGGCGCACTCCACCTTTGCCACTGACCCGACGCTACCCACTCCGCGCTCCCCAGCACATTTTTTTTTAAACCCCCGCCACAAGAAAAAAAAAAAAGGACAAGAGAAAAAAAAAAAAAAAAAACAAAACAAAGAAAGAAAAAGAAGAAAAAAAAAAAAAATTTTTTGAAACAAAAAAGGAAAAAAAAAGAAAAATGAACCTACTTATTAACTCTCCTATCGTCACACCATGTTTACCCGCACTAGATCGGATCATCCCATATGAAAGAAGAAAAAGAATAAAAAACAGCCTCCGCACCGCACCCAGACACTACACTGTAGCCACCCCTCCGCTGCCCCCCCCTGACACGCCCCTATCCCTCCTACGCCCTAGAACAACACAAGAAAAATATAACTTCCTCCTCATCTCTCTTTGTCGAAAAAAAAACAAAAAGTTCACAAATCACTTCTCTTTCCTATTTTTTGTATGCTTGAAAAAAAAAAAAAAATAAAAGCGATCCCTTTGTCGTCTTCCGGGACGGGATATCCCGACTAGGAAAAAAAAAAGAAAAAAAAAAAAAAAGAAAAAAACAAACAAAAAAAAAAAAAAAACGAAAACGGAAAAAATAAAAATTAAAAAGAAAAAAAAGAGCCCGCGCGGAAAGAAAAAAAAGAAAAAAAGAAAAAAAAAGAAAAAAGAAAAAAGAAAGAAAGAAAAAAATAAAAAAAAAAAAAAAAAAAAAAAAAAAAGAATGTTGAGGGAAATTTTTGTTTTGGGTTTTTTTGTTTTGTTTTTTTTTTTTTGAAAAAAAAAATGAAGATAAAGAAAAAAAAAAAAAATTAAAAAAATAAAGGGAAAAAACGTGAAAAAAAAAAAAAAGAAAGAAGAGTAAGAAAAGCAAGAACAGAAGAAAAAGTAAAAAAAGGGAGGGAAATAAAAAATAAAATAAAAAGAAAAAAAAAAAAAAAGAGAAAAATAAAAAAAAAAAAATGAAAAAAATAAAAAAAAAAAAAACCTTGGATTATTCC